>CAJVQA010007432.1:0-13843 GCA_910591915.1 Cetraspora pellucida | reverse complement strand
TGTCTAGGCTGTACGTGTTGTTTGTGTAATCTAAACAGATCTACGTATAGGGTCACTAGCAATCCCCCAAAATTTTTTTTTTTACTAAAATTTCTACAAAAACCTTTGGTTTTCCTCTATAGCTATCTTACTAACACTTGCAGTGTTTTTTGCTTCTAAGCTTATTTGTTGCTTTTTTTGTTGCTGTTACTTTCCCTTAGTGTTGTCAAGAGTGTTATCTATCACTGTTAGTGCAGAAGTTGATTTCTTTTTTCACTGGTTTTGTGTCCAAGTGATCGTCAGAGAGAGTGTGATGTGCTTTTACAGTTACTATTTGAATTAATTTTAATATTTATTTATATAACAATAGAGATGATAAGTTTTTGTATTGACATAATTGCCACTTTCTCATAAACCCTCTATATTATTTCTTATATTTTCTTTTTTATGGTCTTTATTGCATATAGGACAGAGTACAGATCTATTAAAATTAAAATAATTACTATATTTAAAACTATTAAATAAGAAAATTGTTCTAATACCATTTTAATAATATGTTGTTACCTTTCTTCTGGATCTTTAGATAGAACAGAAATTGGTAATCGAAGTTTGGATAATGTAGGCTGAACATTTATCTGTTATATAAATAATATTTTTTTTAGCATCCTTTTCGATTTGTGGAGACTTAAAGATTTTAGACATTATCTAGAGATTGAGCCAAGTTTCTTTTTTATATCTTTTATATAACTTGAAATAAATATTATCTATTAAAATTCCAATTAATTTAGCCTGCCAATCTAAATATTCAGGAGTTAGGCACAAAGTATTAGAGTGTATTATATACTAATTAATTAAAACTATGTCATGTATTATTGTAAAAATCAATAGTGCAGATTTGTGCATAATTTTGATTGATAAAAACTGCAATAATTTCAAATGTTTTTGCTAGTCCAAGATTAGTATTCGAAAATTAATTCAATTGATCTACTAACTACTTTTTTCTAGTAATTTTTGTAAAAAACAATTAGCACACTTTAATAAAAGAAAATTACAGTCTAAAATCTTTAATAAATTAGATGTTTTTAAAAGTTATATTAGAAAAAGCTTTGTATTTGTTAATGATATACATATATTTAAGCTAAAAGTAAATCTTTTTGTTATAAATTAGCTTTGTTAGAAAAAATTTAAATCTGTAATTTTAAAAAGAAGCTTGTTGTATTTCTTGTTGAATGAATTTTATTATGATTTCTTTCTTAGTTTTAATACTAAATCTTTTTAAAACTCAAATATGCTTAAACTTTCTAATCATAAATTATAACTAAAAAATGCATGCAATTTATTTGCTATGAAGCACAAGTCAGATAAATGTCAAGATTCTATTAATGAAATAAATACTCATTTAAATGAAGTATCTGATCATGAGCTTCAAAAAATACATAGTATTGTCTGTAATGACAAAAACATTAATAAATTAAACTCATCCAACACATATAATGCCATAATTAACACTATTAAAGAATTACCTAAATTCAATCTAAAATCAGTATTCTCTCTTTTGTGCACTATAAGATATTTATATGGAAAAAATAAAGATCAAATAATATCATCTTATTTACAAAACAAAGCTTCTCAATACTTATTAAATTCACTTTATAAACCTAAACAATCATTTGATCAATTAAGTTCTCAGAATAAACAGCTTAAATATGATCTTAATAAACTTGAACAGTCTAAAAAAAATATAGTTCAGAAAGTTTAACAACTCAGTAATATCATTATACAACTTGAATATAAACATCATCAACATATATTCCAAATTCATGCAATGACCAAGTACTTACCAGAATTAAAAACTGATGATATAAAGAAAATAATTAAAAATTTAATTCAACAAAATAAAAAAGTGTATAATTTAGAATTTTAAAACTTACTACAAAAGTTTCTCAAATAAATCAAATATTCTTTAATACTGTAGCAGAAAGTATAATGATGATTTTTAATTTTTTAACTGGAGATAATACCTAATTTTGGATTTTAAATGTAACAATTAGGTGCTGATATTATAAGATCTTAAAATCACATGTAAAAAATATATTTCAACAAGCTAACCAATCAAACTATTTTTTATTTGAGATTATGACAGATAAATCAGTTTAAGGTAAAAAAAAAGTACTTGTTGAATATTTTATGTTCTGAAATTTGGTAAAAAATATGCCTAATATTATACTTTTGGAGACAAAAAATCTTATAAGATGCAATTCAGATACTGTTAGCTAGGCTCTTGTAGAAACATGTATAAAATATAATATAAACACTAAACAATGTCTTACTTTCCTTACAGATAACACAAACTATATGAGTGGTCAAGTCAAAGGTACTGTAATAAAATTTAATAAATTAACACAAAATAACTGTGTTCGAATTCTATATAGATTACATGTATTATATTTGATTCTAAATAACTTTGAAGAAACAACTTTTAAAAAACTTTTAGCAAGTACTGGATTTTCAAAAACTCATTATTCATATAATCTTCTTTATTTAACATGGATGCTACATGATGGCTATAATCAAAATGATAAAGATTTATCATTAAACATAAAAAGTGAAACAATCAGAAAACTTTACAAAATGTGATTTGATTACCAATTAACCAAATACCAACAACCTTTACATTCAAGATAGTAATATGAATTAATTACTGCAGAGCAGTATCTTGAAAAACATGAAGTCCATTTAAAATTTGTTTCATAGTTTCTTTCCAAACTTAAAAATTTAAAAAAGGTACCTATGTCCTATATTCAAAAATGGGAATTATTTTAAAATTAGTTAACTGATTCTAAATTAAATATTGAAATTCAGTGTTTGGTCAAATTTGTTAAAGAATTTTATCAACCATTTGCTGAATTTCTTGTTGGTTATAATTCATAACTAAGAGTTACACAATCAAATAACCTGTTGCACTTATTACCTGATTGTTATACACACCAAATGCCTAATTTTATTATTAACTCTACATACAAATTAATAAATATTTTAGAAAATCTTTATTTGTTTTTTGATATTGAACTTTTACAAAGTACAGAAATAATGAATAATTTAGAATTAGAATTATTAATTTAGAAATTAGAGCAGGAAATACAAAAAAGGCTTGAGTTATATCCAAAATGGTTAAATTGCTAGTTGCATCTTTCTTTAAGTATGTGCCATCTTGAGGAAGATAATGCATGACAATTCACTCACAGTTATTGATACATTATTCTCAAAAAAGCTTAGTTAAGAATTCCTAGCCTAAAAGAAGTTTATTACACACAAATTCTTAAAACAGACATTGTACAAAAAATTTTTAAAGATTTTGGTTTTAAAACAGCATTAACTAATGAATTATTATTTTTAGAATTTGACTCATTTGTTAGAAAATTGAATACCTTCAGCTTTATGATTTTGTCAAAAATAAAATTTGGTATATTATTGTTCACCAGCAACAAATCGAGGGCCTATTCAACAAGTGGGATTTAAAAACTCATCCTAATATGACCTATTCCACTCAACAATCTAAAATGCACCTTTCTACAACAAAAATAAATGATATTCAAGTTAATAGTGAACAATTAAAAGAGATCCAAAGGAATAGACAAACTTACCAACAAAATTCTGCTATACAAGTTTCTCAATCAGATAGTCAGCAAGAAGAAGCAGCAAATAATCTTTTTAAAGAATTATTTTTTTGTTGTTAAGATTATTGTGTCAAGTATGGATAATTATTTTTGAACTCAATCTGAAATTTATATAATATGTAATAAAATTTTGGTCTGGATTCAAAAATGATTACATATCCATATATAGAGGTAATAATTAAATACATATAATGTCACAAATCTGTAATTGGCAATTGTGTAATCAGCAAATATGTAGTCATCAAATTCAATTTTTATATCAAAAAGAATAAAAATAAAATAATAAATAATAAAAATTGATAACTTTTGTAGTGTGCATTAATTATAAAGTCATCGATTTATTTCTTCATAATCTAATTTATGTAAAATCTTGCTGTTTTTACATGGTCACCTATTATAGTCAGTGTTTGCAACAAATCATTTTTGGCCTACCAATCACGCTAATAGCAAGTGACCAAATTTTTCTAATTTCAGCTAAATAATTTTAATTTTGGCTATTTGCTACAGCCACTAGCTGGCAATATATTGATACAAGGTACAAGGTTGAGAATGGCACAATAGGGATAAGAAGAAATGCGACAAATTGTCGCTTCGAATTCATTTACATCGCATAACATTGCTCAAGACAGGTGAGGCAAATTCGATTTGACACTGGTCTATGGCAGCCTTAAGAATGTTACCAGAGGAGTTAAAGGAGCATAATAGTTTTTATTTATTTATTACTTTATTTTGGTAGTTTAGTAGTTTATTAATTAAAAAACTTTATTTCTTTTTAATTATAGGGTGAGTTACAAGTTACAAGGCAATTCGGGTTTAAGAGGCAAAAAGGTACTATATCTCATGTATATGGCATCTATAGGGTAGGGAGGCACTCTTTATAAACATTTTGAGGGGAAAAAAGGGGAACTTGGGACATGGCTTTGACACCTTTTTTCTCATTGTCATAGACTGTTTTTCCCTTTTTTACTAACATTCTTCCTTTTTTCTTACAATTCATCTGTCATTACTTTAACATCATCCCACAACAACATACAATCCAGCATATGACGACGCATTGACACGGCCACAGACTTTTCCTGTCAAGGTAATATTACCTTGACAGTTGGATTCCAAATCGGGCAGGTGGCTTTTTCTTCAATGGATCGGCGCCGTCACTTAATGAGAAGCTTGATTTGTCTTGGGTCGCGGGTATCGTGGTACGACGGTTTTCGTGGTGCAGATCGTGGGTCGTTACGCAACGTTTCCTCAAGGTCCTAGGGTCGAATCTACCCATAACAATATAAATAGATCATCGATCATTATAAAAAATCTGTATTATTAATTTTTATTATGATACCTGATATAGTTTTGATTAATTAGAATATGACGCACCCCAACAAAGTATCCTGCTTCATAGAGATTTTATCAGATTTGGTTTGTAAGTTTAACGCACTCATGTTGTTATTTTATAAGATCACAAGTCAATTGAAATTTCTACATTGGATATCACTTACGAAATGGAGGCACTTATGCGCATAAAAAAATATTAAATATACTGTATATGCTATTTCAGTAGCTCCGCTTCTCACATTAATATTTATTGCATAGTAATAATAAACAGATAAAATTATACAATTTGTTCAGTACGAGCCGATATAACAGTGCCAATTTCAGATGCTTCACATTTAATATAGTAAGATCCATCTTTATATTCAGCTTCTATACCTTCTTCATCCTCATGAATTAACTTGCATATCGGACATAGTGATTCAGCATTAATACCATAATAATCAACATTTTCGCTACTACATTCTTTATATAAATCGGGATATTGCTCCAATAATTTGCTACGAAAATAACCACGGGTATATGCTGAATTATTTTGCTTTTCAGATAGGGTCTTCTTGGATAAAGCTTTTTTTCCAGTTTTAGACGTAGAACCCACACTTATCTTGGTTTTCGAATTGATAGAAACAGGAGATATACTTACATCGACTTCTGGTTCAAATATGGGTGGTGCGCTTGCCTGAGCTATCGGTGAGGTCTTCTTGGTTATGTCAGCTCTGCTGATAATATTAATAGAATCTGTATTAGATACATGATTGACAACGCCATTCTGCTCAAGTGGGACTTTTGGTCTCACTTTTTCACCTTCATTAAAATAATCCAGAATTATTTGAATTTGAGGTTGTGTAAACTTTGAAATAGAATCCGCACTGAATGTCTTGATATTCTTAATCTTATCAACTCGTATCTTTTCGATTAATTTGTAAAGTTTTATAGATCTTTGGGTTCTTTTACGTAAGGTTTCCAAAGTTAATCCAGAAAGGTGTTTTATTATATCCTGGAATAATCGTTTTCTCGCTGTCTGTTCTGAAATGTTTTCCTTTACCATAAGTTCTTGAACTCCCATTTCAAATCTTTTTCCATATGAGTAACGACATGAAATCTCTTTCTGTTTAGCTTGTATAGTACTTTTTCCTTCAATACTTACTTTTAGAAACAAATGAGCTAGCTCAACTTCTATTGTCGTATTGGTAGTGAGTACATCAACGACTTCGATGGTTTCCTCATCTGTGAACCCTGAAGACACTTCTTGAATAAAATCTTGGGCGACTATATAATCATGCGAAACTTTTGTTTCTTCAGGCTGTATCGGCACCGATTTGCTGTTTTGCTCAAGTGGGACTTTTGGTCTCACCTTTTCACTACATAATTCTTCAACCGATATAGAGGATAATTCTTGTTCCCGAAGTTTCTTCTCCCTAATTCTCTGAATTATCTCTTTACTAACCTGTTCCTCATATATTGAATCTACGAATTCATCTATTTCCTTGCCTTCCAATGACTTACTCTCTGTGCAGACGGATGATGCGGAATATTGGGATGAAAGCTCCTGACATACATCAGAATTTGAAGTGTTATCAGATATATTAATTACAAGCTTGGAAATTCGTTCTTCTAATGAATCGACTTTGGATTGTTTGTTTGCCATTTTTTATATTTTATAAAAATATGGATATATTTAATTCTTTATCGTGTTAATGTAAACTAATGAAATTTCAGCGAACAATGCCAAGAAAAAACTTTTTATTAATACATGCGAAAAATAAATACAAATGTTCGGGACTAGCCCGCGATACATGACGTCTATACTATTATCTGTGGACTGTCTGCGTGAAGGCAGGATAAATTCACGAAATACACATGCAAAAGTAAACCGATTATGTATGCGAAATCAGCAACTGGGGTCAACTTTATTTGTACAGCAAAAATAAAAACGAGCATTCGTTAGTTACAATCCAGGATACACCACATGGAGGTCAATGCTCGGGTACCCCATAGTGAATTTAAAAAAAGAAATGACAATAGTTAGCGAAATTAATGATTAATTATAAATTTGTTATACGTGAAAAATTTGATAGGGGTGTCGTTAATAATATCGAGGTTAAGTTTAGAAAAGTTGTATAGAGACGGTCTTTTGTTGTCAAGATAATAGGATGATCATCAGATTTACCCGCTTCATCTATAGCGCCTGACGAAAATTTTTGCCCAACGACAACACCTATAACTTTACTAACTTCACTTTTTTCCAAACACATTACTCCTCTCAATGATCTGACGGTTTCCGGTCCTGTAATCAATTAATTAATAATAAATAAAAATAAATATAATAATTTACCTATATTGTTGTACCAATTTTTACATTGGATCATTATTTTTTTTTCTCCAATATTACATATAATGTCGACACCACCATCTTCTCTTTTTCTATAAATGATAATATGTAAGTACATGTATCATCATTATTAACAACTAAATATTACACGGCCGGAATAGTCTACGGTGACGTGCTCATTAGTTAGCATATATCCTATTCATCCATTAATTCCCCGTGTAGGCAATACGAACCGCAGGAACACCAAGTAACTGAGAAGAAGAACGTTCTATGTTGAAACATAGGCCACGAAGAGCTTTCAATTCTTCTCAGACATTTTACACTGATGGGACAGCGTAACTTCGGATATATGATAACTCAACAAATACTTAGTGAAAAAGCTCACCCTACATGAATTACTTCAAGACCGGAGCTTCTCAACATTTCAACAATATCCACCTCCAAAATCAGACCCTTTATATAAGTTGTTTCTTCGATACGAACTTCGACTACAACGGACTCAGAAAGCATTTTTTAATTTTTTTCTAAGATTTCTTGAAACTTAAAAATAAAATTAGTCTTTTTTTTTCATCTTTTTATTCCGAATTGTCATCACTCCTTTTTTGCTGAGAAAATTCATAAAATTCATAATTTTTTTTTCGTCAAAAGAACGTGCTTAAATTATTTGGGTTATTTATCATAAGAAAAAAAAACCAAAAAACTATTTTAAAAATGTATCGATATTATATGTATATACGATCTGCCTTAAACACCATAAACTACCCCCTCTTACTAACAAATTAAGGTTTGAAAAATGTGATCTATTTACCGAATTTAGTTCCATTTTTTATTCAGTAATCAAGTTGTTTAAACATCTATCTCGTGTTATCTAAGCATTTTGAGCTTGAAATAATAATACGACAGGGTGAAACCTGAGTTGCGAAATAGTGAAATCCGCTATGATCATTACATAAGGGTGAAATCCGCTTTTATATAATAAAAACCATAATAAAACGCGAATTTCACCCTAACCCGATCTACAAAGCGGATTTCACTATTTCGCAACTCAGGTTTCACCCTGTCGTATAATAATTATAAATTCCGATCATTATGCGTATGGCAGGAGTTTATTGATCAATTTTGGTTAGGTTAGGTAGCTTCCTCTTACAAATAAGTTTTGATAAATCTTGTAAGGTAGTGCAAATAAATTTATACGTATGCGGAATTATTCTACGTAGCACATTTAATAAATATCTATTATATGAACAAAAGATCTATTGTTACTGTATTATTTGAGAATTTTCACATTCACATCGCCTATATATTTCATCCGCTACTTTTTTACATGTTTTACAATACAGATGTGAATGGTGATTGCATTCGTCACAGACCTTACATCCATGCTTCCAACCTCTAAAGATGTGCCACTTTTCGAAGCAATTTTGTTTATCTTTACGTATGAGTATGCTATTCGGATTTTTTATCATTGTATATATTAACAGAAAAAATATAACGTGGCTAAAACTTTTATTATACAAACTGTGGGCACTTGTGTTTGTGACCCGTTTACAAACAAATTATGTATAAGCCTTATAAGGTAAAAATACTGGTTATACGTATGTATATGAAATTTGGTTTTATAAAATGTTTAAAAGCGAATTTATGTAAATTTATTATAACATTTCCCTGATATACAGCAAAAATAATAAAAATAAAATAAAAATCACTGACCCAGAGGTCAGCTGTGTAACAGTTACACAAGGCGCAGTATATGTATGATTTTATGATTTAAAGTTCTCTGTAATATAGTCAATGCTTTTCCAACTTAATTTTGAAATTCTTAGTGCCAAATAAGATTTAACCCATTGCATTTTATCAACACCAATTTCAATAAAAAGCTTATATATTTTTCAGGTTCTTTCTGTTTGTTTTCAATGTGTAGTATCATTAATCTCTTTAGGCAATTGGTCTTTTACTTCTTTATCTACTTTACTCTGGGCCTTATGATCTTGATATTTTTTTTTGTTTTTATAATAATTTAAGTGATCAGATAACTTTTTACCAAATTCAAAATAACAATTTAAAACCTTTTAACTTGCAATATCATTATCAGCTTTGGTTTTAATAATTTTTTTATAAAGATAAGTATAACTATCTTCAGATAACTGAGAAGCAAATATTAAATCTTTATTAACACTATTATCTTTTAATTCTTTGATGAGTTTTTTTTACTATAGAAGATTTACTCTTCTTAGTAGTTGATTTCTGTCTTTTATTAGATTTATCTAGTAATTCTATAATATATTTTTTTTATGTTCTATTTTCATAAAATGGAAGATTTTTCTGACCTAATAATGGTGATACAGCCATTTGAGAATCAAATCCAAAGTTATCATCTAACATTTCTGCAAGAGCAGAAGTTCCATTAGACTAAGATAATAATTCAGAAAACATTTATTCAGATATTACTAGATCAATGATTTTATTACAATTAGATAAAGGGCATTAATTTTCTGTTATAAGTAAAAATTTTTTTTTTATATATTTTTTATAATATGTATGTTCATATAAAAGAATTGTAAATGATTTGAAATTAATAAATAATATTTTGTTTTCATATAGTTTACATGGTGGCAATTTTGTAACAATAATATCTTGTATTATATTATGTTTTGTTTCCTTTAAAATATTTAAGATGAGATTTTAAAGATTAGTAAGAGACATAATAATAATAAGTTACCAGATAAGTTTTTAATAGTGAAATTACTTATATTTAACTTTTTTATATAATTTATTTCTTATGACTAACAAAACTAATTTGCAAATTCTATTAAGCTAATTTCGAATTTGGCAATCTGTTTATTCATGAATTAATTAATATGAGTCAGAAGAGTCAAAATCTCAATCTAAAGGATCATTGCTAGATCTTTGGTAGCAATTGCAAATAATTTTTAGCTTATAGGTAAGTATAGTTGGTATATTCGTAAGTTTCTTCAAAGTTAGAACAGGTTTTAAAAAAATCTGACTTCTAATCATAAATAAAGATAAATAGCTTTTTCAAGAATTAATAACAAACCAGAAGATAATGATTGATATTGTAATGAATGAGTATTAATTTTTACTTCATCACAGACATAACTATAAGGGTAGAAAATTAATACATATAATATAGATATATATATACTGAAAAAAGTGCTAAGAAAGTATTGATAGAGATACCTCTATTGAAAATATTATTTAAAAAGGTTTTAGCCCACATTGAAAAATGGTTCAAAGACTTTTCACTCATACCAGTTATTATAGTTGATTATTTAGATCATTACTCTAGAATGTGAACACAGTTGGTATGTTTATTTTTATGATATATTTGGATAGAAGAAATAACCTTTTTCTTTTTAACATGAACATGATAAATCAGATATTTGAGGCTCTGCTTTTTCTTTTGAGGTTTTATTAAGTCAAGATTATATCAGTCTGAATTTATAGATTCTGAATTAGAGCTGGATGAATCAGTCTCTGTTTCAGATTTGTTGTAAAATATTCTATGACATTTCTTTCATTACTTAATATTACAAAACAATAATTCTTCAAGTCTATCTTTAGTATTTGAGAGAATTTTGTTAATTATATTTATAATATTCTTTTAAGATAGACCAGATTTGATTTTGTTGATTTAGGAACAAAGTCTTGTAATTTAGAGAATTGCCTAGACACATAAGTGCCATTGTTTTACAATACAGCCTGCTTTGCAATAGATAAGTTTTTTTTAGTGGAGCTGGCTTTATAGCTCGAAGAGTTACCTATAGATTTGCTATCTTCTTCGATTAATGAGATACTTATATCATCTATCTCAATTTTAGCATAGCACTTACAATTTTCCAGAGAAAATCCAAAGCTAATTTTTGTTTCGCATATTTATAATCAATCTCATTCTAGTATTAAATCAAATAATAGATTTTTGCAAATTTGAAAGTTTATTACTTCAGTACTATCTAAACTTCACCACTTTTCTTTATAGTAGAATTGCAAATCTAAGCATTTTATTTTACTTATTATATCTTCATAGAGATTCTCAACAGAATCACTTATTCTATAATCTTCTTTAAGCTTATCGAACAAGTGTCTGTTAATAGTATTAAACTTAGATAAGATATCTATTAATATTTTAACTGGAATTTTTTCTTCTATCAGTGTTTCTATAAAAAACATGTCAAATATTATTTAATAATATATAATATAACTAAAAAATAATTATCTTTTATTTTGAAATTATTATATATTAATAAATAATATTATGAAATTAACAACAACTAAACATATTATTGATTCAGACACTAACTGGTCAACTATAACTAAAGAATTTGCTAAAAAATTGGAAGTAAGAATTATTATAAAGCAAGTCCAAAGCAGTAAAGTTGGATTATAGTAAATGAATAAATAAGTTATAAACTAATCTAAATACTTCTATATAAGTTATAGATATTTTCAATTTTAGAAGTATTCTCATTAATTGCCTTGGATGTAGGAACTAAGACTTCAGATTCAGGTTCTGAATCTAAGTTAAGGTCAAAATTAGAAGTATTACCCTTGACATAATATATTCCAGAATTATAATGATCTATCTTATGTCTTATTGCAACTTTGCTAAGGAATTTGAGATGTTGCAAAGTTAGATTTTAACTACCATGAACTGTAGAAGCATGTTTATCTCCAATTTTTCTTAATTTTTTAGCTATAATATTATATAATTTTAAAAATTTACTAAATACTTCTATACTGCATTTTCATTAATACTATAAACAGGATTATATAACTTTCTAGTTGCTATTGTATCTTGAATTCAGGTAAGCAATTCTTTTGCATGTTTTGGATTCTTTTCTATAGATAGAAATTGCTGAGGTTTAGGATTATTTTTTGTTTTTTCTTTATTTTTAATATACTTGATACAATACTAAGAATAACCAAGCTTGTACTATTTAGAAGAATTTGATTTATTAGGTTCATAATGAATAATACAAAGAGTGGCAACTTCAGCAGGTCTCATACTCAACATCATAATTACATCTGCAAGATCTTGTATAGTAGAGATTTTAGTAGTATTGATATTTTGAATTCTTCTAAGTCCTTCTTCTAAGGAAAAGTGTTTAAAGGTTTTAGGTAAATTGGGTAATTGCTGTTTAAGTTGTCTTTTTTGAATTTCATTAGAAGTTTGAGTAACTTCTAATAATTTGGCATATATATAAATTTGCTCAGAACCAACATCAGCTTCTGTTAACTTTCTACAAAATTATGAAATATGAGAACTGGCTGTCACAATTGCTTCATCTGTATTATTTTTTAGCACAGCTAAGTCTAAAGCATGTAACCAATTATTTTATACATTTTTAGTTTTTACACAATATTGAGTTCTTTTCTTGATAGTAAGCCTTTTTTTTTGTTATTTGAAACCAGAGTTTCTATTTGATTTTCTTTGAATAAGTACTGATAAAGAGCCTTTTTCACATCTTTACAAGTCTTTTAATCTGGTAGCATAGTACTAAGTTTATCAGCATAAGCATGTAATTAAAGCAGGTTTGATTTGGCTAATAGGTTATATTTATTGAAGACCTGATCCAAAATAGAAGTAAAGCTATTAGTTTTGGGATTTCTAGTTTTTTGGACAGTTGCTATAATAGATATATAAATAATCTATATCGATAAGTAAAATGTGATTATACATTAACCTACTTATTTTTTTTAATTTGAAATTAATTATCATGAGTTGGTATATATATCCAAAATTAAATAGATTGCTATTTGAGTAATCTTATCAGAAAATAAATATGAATGAAACACAAGTTCGATCAGACACAAAATGTTATTTTTTCTAAAATAAAGTCTTGAAATCTGTAGCTTTACACAATAAAATTATCAATAATATAGAAGGCATCAAAGAGGATATAACATTACTTAGACACATAAGTGCTATTTTTCTAAAATAAGAGGTCCTAAAAAAAATAATTAATATATACATATACCAGGATATGATTAAACTTCATGTATAAAATCAAAGAAGTCAGATATATAATTCTTAAATTTGGAAATTGTGCACATAACTCATCCTGCTTTTTTCTGTTATAATTTTCTTTACTTTTATATTTTCCCATGTGTTTATTGTATGCATTATATTTAAACCTATTTGGCTTATAACAATCTCTACAAGAAGTAGGTATTAGAGAATTATAATGAATTTAATATCTTTTTAATTTACTACATCAACTACAGATTTCTCTAGTTCTATAAATATATAAGCAATGGTATAATACCATCATGATTATATATAATAATTATTTTAATTAAATATATAATTTTTTTTGACATCTGGCTAAAATTTCTAGAATAATTGAATTATTTTAAAGATTTATCTACTAATTAATATAGTTTCAATAATATATACTTTTTGTCAGATCAAATAATGCATATATACAAACAACATATTGTTACAAAATAGATTTTAGCATAGTATATTATAAATAGCATTAGTAGTTATATATATTCTTTATTGTATTTT
>CAJVQA010007431.1:0-13844 GCA_910591915.1 Cetraspora pellucida | reverse complement strand
AAATACTTGAGAATAATTAAATGTTTTTAGCAAAAATTTGGTATAAGTGATCTGCAGAAAGAGTTGCCGTTTTTTTTCGATTATTATTAAATTATAAAAGATATTATTAGTATAAACTTATAATAAGTTCTTAGGCCATATAAATTACAGAAACTAAATAGAAAGATAGAAGTCTACTTAGAAGACTCAAGTAAAAAGATAGCCTAAACTTTTGAAATGCTACTATAAAGATTAGATCTATAAAATAAAGCTAGAATTTGTAAAGCCAAGCAAATATGCTAGTTTTTGGAAAATAATCAGATAAACCAACCAGGCTACTAAAATTTCTAAATTTTGAAGGAAAAAAATACATGCTAGAGAATATGTGAACCAGAAGTGTATAGTTATAATCTACTTTTTTGAACTATTTAAGTTACAGTTTAATAAAACTTGAATTAAATATCAAAGTAGTAGGAATATATTATGAAATTAGTACTAAGATTAGAATAAACTCTATAAGAACATAGCAGTTTAATAGTATACTCTGATTACAAGTGTTGGTCTTAGCTATAGTAATACTGAGTTAGCTATAAGAATAGTATATAGAAAATTTTGAAAGATTTAGTACAAAGTTAAAAGTTCTTTATATAAATAAACTGCTTTAAAGACTTAGTGACCAAGGCATATTTTTACCAGTATTAGCCAGAAACATTGGTATATAGAGATAAATAAGTGGATACAAGAACTAAAATGTTTAAATAAGGAACTTACAAGCAGGTTTCAGGTATGACAGCTAGTGTAAAACCTTTGGATAAACTACTTAAATTAGACAATAACTAAAGTTGTACAAGTAGCTAGTTGTACACTTTTTTTATAATTGCCTTCTATGATTATAAAGCAACTATTAGCCAAATATATTATTAATAAAATTCTGGATCACAAGTACTTATTTTAATATTTAAAAAAAATAAAGATATTATTATTAACAACAAATATATTTTTTTTCAAATATTTTATACATCAGAGCTAATATTCATTTAAATTTATTACAATAGTATTATAAAAAAAAAGAATGTAATTTTTTTATTATTTAATTATAATTATTATTCTTTTGTTATTATTTGATTATATATGTTTTTTTTTTTAATTATACTTGTCTTTCTTTTCTTTTACAAATTTAATATTTTAACTCTAATTTACAATGAATATACAATATTATATTATTAACAAAAACAAAATTTTAGATTATTACTAAACTAATTAAATTATATATAAATTATATATAATTTATGCATATTCTTGTAATTTGATTAAACTGATTAACATAGTAAAGTTATATTAGGTTTATTAAGTTTTAATAGTTTTATAGTAAAATCCAAATATGATTTTAAGTTTTAATAAGCTTAATTCAAACTTAACTTATTTTATTACAAACTCAAATTGTAAATCTAAATTAGTTTATTTTATATCTTAGTTATTATAGCCAGAAAGTATTATTATTATAGTTTTTTAAGTATTTAGAATATATATCCTATTGTCTAAAGGTCTGTATTAGGTTTTATAACCAGGTCTAAAATAAAATTTTATAACTATAATTGCAAACTTAAAAATTTATAAAATTTAATAATAAGTTTTGCATTAAAGAAAATATATACTATATATATGCAGTCTAAATTAGCAAAAAATTTTAAAGCTAAGTGCAAGCTAGGCAGAGTTAGCAAAAAATTTTTAAAACTAAATATGGGCTAAATTGAATTACAAATATATGTAATTTGCAAGTTTTTATCATTGCAATAACACAAAATTTTTATTAATATTATCAAATTATTTGTTACTATTTGGATTCATTATATTTTCTTTAATAATTTTTTTTTTTTTATTCTTTAATGATCTTGTCAAGATCTTTCATATGTTTATCTATATTTTTAAACAATGTTCTCAATATTTTTCTGTTACTAAACTTTGACCTCTTTTAGTCTAATCATTTTTTAGACTTTTTAGAAGTAATCCATTGCATCAACCTCTGCCAAAATCAGAAGGTTTTATCAAGCTCTGTTTAGAACTGTCTATTATCATAAGTTTATATAATATCTTTTATTGTCAGACTTTTGGTCTCACATTATGTTTCATAACTTTGGTTGTTCCAAATTAGTTTCTAACTCATGTTTATTAATAGATGGTTTCTTAATTGCAAATTATTTATTTTTCTAGAAATAAGTTCATCTGATGACATTCTAAAATCCTAATACCATAGTGATACAGTTTTTTATTTTTAGAAATGCATCTCTACAATTGCTGTCACTAGAATTTGAACTGGCAACCTTGCAATTTGTGACCTTAAAGCATAACCACTATGCTATTGACTCTAAAGGTCTTTTAATAAATGATCTGCTAATCAATCAGAGAGTGATTATAGTATAACATAACACAAATTATTTATAGAAATTAGAAGTTTGTTAATGTGGTGTAAATATATTATAAAACTTTTTTTTATACTAAGATAATCACCTTTCTTACTTAAATGAAAGTTGTAAAGCTTGTCAAGATACATCTAATAGTAATTAAATCATTCAAATCACCCTGGTGGTTGCTGAGATATCATTAAAAATGTTATGCTGACTATATAAAATTCTATGTAAACAATATTATTATTTACATAGAATTTTATATAGTCAACATAATGTTTTTTAATAATATCTTAGCAACACCAAGCTGATTTGGATGATTTAACTACCATTAGATGCACCTTGATAAGCTTTACAATTTTCATTTAAGTGAGAAAGATGATTAACTTAGTATGAAAAAAAAGTTTTATAATATATTTACACCACATTTACAAACCTTTAATTTCTATAAGTGATTTGTGTCATGTTACACTATAATTATTCTCTGATTGACTAGCAGATCATCAATTAATAATTTTTACTGCTATGTTCTGGATTTAGAATTATAAAAACTTTTTGTTCAAATAAATAATTAAAGTTATAGCTTAAAATAAAATCTATAAAGTTTTCTGATACAATTGTATTTTCTTTATTAGTTTTTATAATTTTAATTTTTTTTTATAAAAATTTTATTACATATATTTTTAAAACATATTTATTTTTTTTTTAGTATTAAGGTAATCTCTTTGGTCATAGCCTTTTATTAATACTTATATTAAGTACATGCTTTATCTATAATAAACTATTAGATGGGTGTACAACTGGCTATGCATATAACTTTTCTATATTACTTATTTAAGAAGTTTGTCTAAATGTTCCTTACCAGTTGTTATACCTAATACTCCTGTTTAAATATTCTATTTAAATCCTTTAATCTGATCTTGATATTAATTTTACCATATTACAGACCCTGATTTATTCACTTTTATCTATAGATGCTGATGAAATCAAACCATTTCACTAGGTGAAATGGTGAAATAGTTTCACCAGAATTACATCAAAATAAAATTTTGGTGAAATGGTGAATTGGTGAAATGGTGAATTGGTGAAATGGTGAAATGTGAAACGGTGAATTGGTAAATTGGTGAGACAGTGAATTGGTGAGACGGTGAATTAGTATTAGCACTTTTGCTTTCATTTATTTTAACTAGATACACGAGATCGACAAACTTGTTAAGATAAAGTTACTTACTTTAGTCATTTTACAGATTTTATTTTTATCTTGTATATATTGTGATCTAACTTCAAACTTAAGCAATCGTTAATTCTCAAACTTTGCCTTATACTTAAAATACAGTACTAGTCGTTTTACTAAATATCATTTTGAATATATTATTAACAACCTATTTTTTTATATATTGCTATGAACATGGTGTAGGTACTGATAGTACTTAGGAAAAAGCATTTTATTGATATTCAAAATCTGCTGAAGGTTGTGATCCTGACGAAAATTCGAATCTCAGAGTGGCGCTGAAAAAAAAATGTAAGGAAAGCATTTGAATGCTATTTAAAATCTGCTGAAAATGGTGATTTTGGTAGAAAGCATAGTCTTTGATATTGTTATTAACATAGTTCAGGCACTGATATAAAAATTGGCACTGCTAAAGACGTAAAAAAAAGCATTTAGGTAGTTTTTAAAATATGTAAAATATGGTAATTCTATTAGATAATTTAGCCACAGAATCTGTTGCAAAAGACAAAAGTATGACATTTGAATGGTATTCAAAATCTGCGATCTTAATAAACAACACAGCCTTGTGTTTTACTATAAGAATAGTTTTTACACTACTAAAGATGAAAAAAGTGGTATTTAAAATCCGCTAAAGGTGGTAACTTTTTTGGAAAATACAATCTTGGATTTGCTATGAGAATGTATAGGTACTGCTAAAGATGAAAAGAAAGCATTTGAATAGTATTAAAATCCACTAAAGATGGTGACTATTGTTATGAATATGGCATCAGTACTGCTAAGAATAAAAAAAAGGATTTTCTGAGAATTGCGATAGAAAACTGAGGGTTTTATTATATTGTAATATTGTAATTATTATATGATCAAATAAAATTGTTATTTTATAAATATTTTTTTTTTATTTTGAAAGTTACCAAATGAACAGTTCAAGAGATCAATGTAAACAAGGCTAATATTAAATCAAAATTTTGGCAAATTTGCTCAATTGATTGCTATTAGTATCATTCTTCTTTTCGATTATTCAAATCCAATTTCTTAATAATAATACCCAACATTAAATAGTTTATGTGTACTATATATAACCACAGATTTTTGATAATATTTAGGCATACTACTATATATTATTTTAATAAATTTGATAACAACAGCCAACTTGAAATGTTCTTTATCATTATTGCAGCTATTTTGTCCATTCAATCCGCCATCTTTAAGTACTATTATTAGACCTTGGTAATAAGTAAATGCCCTATGCTACCTTCAACATCTGGATTTATTGATATTTTTTTCTTGTTTTCACTTTGCCTACATGTATAATAGAATAAATAGAATGAGAATAAGTGTTTATAATATACTTTTTTGTCATAAATCCAAAATACTGCTAATCTACAGTTTCAGTTAGAAACATGGCCTTAATTCGGGCCTATTTCAAAACTACTTCATTTAATTTTTAGCCTTTATGTATATAAAGCCTGGTTGCAAGAAGAATCATTACATTTCTATTATTATATTGTTATTATTATATTCTTATAAAAGCGAAAAAAATATATCATACTATACTTTTTTTTTGGACCTTTGCCATTTCAAAAATAAGAAATTTTTATGCCATATACGTATTACCATTAAACGCTAATCATTTTATACCTCAATTGCGATTTATTACTAAACCTTATATTTATTAGTATATACATGAAAAAAATTTTTGTGTATTACAGGCATAATTCAAATACTAATATAAATCCTCATCTTGTAATACCATTTGACGTGCTAATTCAATAGGATTGTAATTCATATTACCTATATTTCTAGCCTGATTAGTTGTAACAGGTTCTGAAGAAAATACTGCATCTCCAGATGCTAAAAATTCTGGCAACGCCAAATCTACTAAATCTGCAATATTTAATGTTAGACTTTCCAAATCTTTGCTTCCATTAATATCTTCCAAATCACTAGTTCTACCATTATTAGTATTCTCATCTGAAGTTTCAAGTAAATCATATGTAACCATTGATGTATTAATACTTTCATATAGCTCTTCATTATTTAAATCTTTGCCATAAAGCTGAAGTTCTTTATCAGAATTTGAAAGATAGTAAGAGCATATTTTTGCTATATCTTCTACTCGAGAAAGACAAAGTCGAGTTTGCTTATTATCATAAAACTATTTAAGCATTGAAAAGTTTCTTTCACAAACGGCTTGTGAAGAAACAATTGAGAATAAACGTAATACTAATTGTTGGAGTTGATCTTGATCATCATCAACATATACACTACGCCACTATTTAATTGATGTTTTATGAATAGAATTATAGGAAGATGGTAAGGTTCATCTTTTCATTTCCAACTTCGCATTTCTATTAATAATTGTATATATGACTCTTCTGAATAATGTAAATCATTCCAAATTAATGCAGCCATTTCATAAATTTTATCTAATACTGTTCTCTTTAAGTCACAATCTAAAATATATATAATTATATAAATATATATAAATCTTATATATAGAGATATGACCTGATCATAAATTTTATATATACATGTAAAAACTGGTTTTACATATAAAATTTATAATCGGGTAGCATCTTCACTTATCGTTATATATATATACCTCTATATAAGGGATGTAACCAGTATGCAAGAATTGTAACAAGATTTACAAGTTCATTGAATCATCGATTAAAATTATTATTAATATTTTTTTTCCACAGATTAGAATTTTCAACTCGATTAATATTTGCAGCTAATTTAATCAAACCAATAAAAATATTGGCTAAATTGGCCATTCTAGCTTCTAAACAATTTGTTAATTTCTTTATAGGTTTTAAAATAACAGAAATCTGATAGCACTTAATATAAAAATCTTCATTCTCAAGAAGTTCAAATACCGCAGTATTAGAGATTACAGACACGTGATTTTCCAAAATTTATAAAAATATTAATTATACTATCGCTATATACTATAAAGTCAAATAAATATAATATTAACTATTATACTTACCCAATCAAAAACAGACTTAGATTTAACAATTGAATCTACTATAGTAAAAAGTGTTTCCTAACAAGTTTTTGCAGTATGATTTAATTTTCCCACCTTTGATTTTCATAAGATGAAGTTGTTCTGAATAATATCCATAAGCAATATGAGAATTATGAAAAAAATTTAAAATTGAACCACATTTGGTAACAATGTCTTTAATTGATTCTAATTTAGTGAAATCAGATGCAAGCAAGTTTACTGCGTGTGCAGCGCATCTAACATTTAATATAGAAGGATAAGTGTTATGAACGATTTGACGAGCTACACAAAGATTTGCTCTTGAGTCTATAACAATTGCTGCGAACTTTTCAACACCTATCTTTTCAATAAAACTTAAAATTTCACTGGCCATAAACTCTCCCGTATGACTAACTGTGTTATACTCCTTAAGTTTAATGAGATATTCTTTATGCTTAGATGTAGTAATAATAAAGTTATAAATTGAATCATGAGTAGGCAATGTCCATCCATTGAGAGCTATTATAATAAAAATTTTTTTAAAAAATTTTAATTTATTAATTATAATTTTTAAAAAATTTTTATATTACATATATAAAATAAGAAAATTTTCTTTTTCTAAATCATTATCAATTCGGTTATCAATTCTTAAAACTTCTTGGTCCAAAAAACGATTAGAGAGCCTATTACGTGACAGGAGTTCATATCCAGGAATTGCAAGTTGAAACAAGTCGATTATAAAAGGATTCTCTACTGTTTCAAATGAAAAATTACACATAATCCAAGTTTTTAAAATAGCTTTATTTAAAGATTCCACCCGTGCTTCAGGAAGTGGTTCAACTTTTAGAAAATGGATTGTAATTTCAGACTGATTATGTTTTGTTTTTTTTCATATAAAAGTTTTTTCTTCAGCAATAAAATCTCTCCAAAAATATTTAATTTCATCAGAAACATTCAAACATTGTCAAGCAAGATGCAAGTGCATTTCATCAGGTTGACCTCTTTCCCACGAAACAGAACAATATTTACAACTATCTTTATAATATCTCTGACCTAAACTAACATCTTTATTAACATAAAGTCAAATATCTCCTTGCTTTTTACTGCTAACATTTCTGCGTTTTGTAAATGATTGGCTTGATTCATTTGTTTCATTTGTTTCACTGTACTCTTGTGGTTCATTTTCACTAACACTAAATGTATTAGAAGCAGTTTGTGAATTTCGTGATGCCATTAATTTTTAAAAAAGATACATATCATCATAAATATATACTGTATCAATATCTGATTCATAATAACTAGTGAAATTAAATATTAGTTTATTATAAACAGGGTTCAGTGTTTGGTACTAGATTCAAACTCGATATTGGCTGAATATACTAATATATGAAGTATCAATAAATCAATTGTACAATAATACAATATATATATTGATATGGCATTTAGAATTTTAACACCTTGATGTTCCCTTTTATGAAATGACTATTTTCTCACAATCTTTTTTTCTCCTAATATATTCTAAATTACAATGTACATCGATAATATAATAGATGAAAAGCACATTAGAGCCTGAAACCAGATTTTTTAAAAACTAATTACTAATTTTTAATCTGGTTGTTTATTAGATTATACGAATCATCAAATAATCTTTGCAGGTAACCTGAAAACTCTTAAATAACCAAATATCTCATGAATACCATGGATAAGTAAGCAGGTTTTGCGGATATATGATTAAAATCAGAGACATTAACTTATACTGTTTGATGGCTTTGGGGTTTCTGATTTTGAATTAAATTAATTTTGAAATCAGTAAATCATAAATCTTATTTATTTTGATTTGTAAGCTTATTTATATAATAACAATAATAATTAATATTTTTTATGATCGTGAATTTTCTTTCAAAACTTGATACCTTTTACATATATATTGTTATGCCTTATACTTCTGATCGACAATTACAGACATTTTTATTATATGTCTAATAAATTACTAATACCAGTGTAGAGATTCTTGACAGGTACAATCTCTAATCTTATGATTTTTTTTCAAGTTCTTTTTTTTAGCAGCTTGTTTAAAAGTTTTTGGGAAGGCATATTATTTTATTAAATATTAATAATTCAAAAAATAAATATGTAATATTAAGAGTTTTAAGCATCATCAAAAAAAAAAAGGTACACACTTTATTTATCTCCGGATATCTCCTATTTCATTTTTGATTTAAAATTTCAAAACAGAAATAGAACATTTTTATCTTTCCGAAATTTGTTCTCATGCTAATAGATAACATATATGGCACGTACTAAACAGTACATAAACTGGTTTTTGTCACTATTGCTATTTTCGAATTAGTACTATAACATGTAGATGAACCTGCATATTACCATTGTCATAAATATGCAGGGTTCATAGAATTCTTACATCACAGATACCTGCAAATTAGAGGTGCGATTCGTTATCCGTTTCATTAAATAAATTTACAGATATTTGTAAATTTAAATAGAAAAATGGAAAACGGATCGCACCTCTACTGCAAACATTAACAGATGGAGGTTATTATCCATAAGGCACTTATGGCATCCAGATATGTATTAGCCATACAGATATACAAATAAATAGTTCTGACCTCTAAGCGTATATGTAAAAACATAAAATATAAAAAACTTAAAAAAAAAACCTAACCTTTGAAGAGCAAATACAGTCTGGATTCCAGGCTAAAATCATTCCAGATTCTGGAACTCATTTGATTATTTCACCATTTCACCATTTCACCAATTACACCAATTCACTAGTTACACCAATTACACTAATTCACCAGTTATACCAATTACACCAATTTACTAATTATATCAATTACACCAATTCACCAGTTACACCATTACTGATTGGTGATTGGCGAAATGGTGAAATTATTTCACTATTCTAATTTAATTTCACCAGCATCTATACTTTTAACCATAAAACTATAATTCTTAAACTATTTTTATCTTTGAGATAAACCTACCAAAACAAGCCATATTCTCTTTTATTGCTAACCTGGTTTGATACTATAACTAAGACCAATACTTGTAGTCAAGATTATCTCTTAAACCACTATTACTCTTGTAAAGTTCACTCAAATCCTAGTACCTATCTTTCTGACTTCTTCTCCATTATTCTTTACTAGTCACAACTTGAAATTAACAACAGAATTTCTCAGACTTCCAATTCAGATAGCTCAGTATGATATACTTATGTATCTTTTTTCTCTGGTGATTCTGGTAGCCTGGTTGGTCATATGCTCCTCTATACATCTTGTTATTCAGTTTATCTGATAGTTCCTATGAAGGTGTTTTATAAACTTCTATTAGTTCAATAGCACTATCGAAAGTTTGTACTACTTCTTTATTTGGGATTTCCAAGTAGGTTTCTATCTTCTTGGTTTCTTAGCCTTCTATATCTAGTGGTTTTATTATGGGTTTGTACCAAAACCTTATCCAATACTGGGGTTTTTTTTTTTTTTTTTTTTTGGTATTAAGATGAGGCTTGCTTATATCTTTATTAATAATTTAAAATAGTTACATAGATATATGCTATGACTGAGGCCAATACTTGCAGTTAGAGCTAACTATTAAACTGCTAACTATATAGCTACTACTATTTGTACAAAACAAATAAATTAAAAATTACATACAAGAATAAAAACTCAGACTAATTTATCTGTGACCTAAACCTATTAGAGTGGTCAAAGCTCATCTAGATTTAAATGTTTAGTATATAATTTAATAATATGCTATATTTGATCTATAGAATAGACTAAATGTTAATTTTACAAATTGCTTGGCCAATAGGAGAACATATGTTAAAGTAAATATGTACTTGATCTGGAAGTCTACAGAGGCATGAATAAGTATAGTTTCTATGAAAATATATATGCCTAGTTGCTAAGTTAGATGAATTAAAGGTTTGTTGATTGGTTGAGATTGAGGTATATTTTGTTGTTTTTTCTAGTTAGAAAAATGAATGCAATATATTTTTCATAATTGTTCATATAATTGTTTGTTAATATTAAGAAGAATATTGATAATAACTTGGGAGCCAGTTTTATATAATATGTTAAAGTTTTAAACTGTTAATATGAATAACTTTGGAATAAGTCCTTTAATAGTAAGATTAGGATAAAATGTATTAAGTAAGATGTATAAAGGGTTGAGAGCTAGATGATAAAAAATTTTATAAATTAGGTCATTTTTTTGGTAAGTATCGAGATTGAATAATTTGCTGAAGATAATTTAATTAGTAGATGTTTGAATAATTTGGTTAAGTGAAAGTGTATTAGCACAAATACACCAGTGAGAATAAGAGTTAGCTAGGTTACAGTGAAAGCAATTAGTATCTGAATATTGGTTTGGGTAAATAGTATGAAATAGTTGATATGTTAATAACTCATTAAGAAGAGTTTTGATTTTAAAAAATTTTAGTTGATTGAGTCTAAAATTAGTAATATTGTGTGAAGGTTTTTGATTATAATTAAAATAAAGCCAAGTAGATTTTCAGTCAATATCCTGATTGAAGTATAACCACTCGCTATTATGTTTTTGTGATGCCCATATAGCTAGTATATGGGCTTTACATATTTGCTTAATAAAATATCTTGTAAGAAGTTCTACATAGTGTTGTTCCCATTGAAGAATATGGTAAGGATTATAAAGGTTTGTATAATTAAATGAAAGAAGTAGTAATGATGGATGTTGTTTAGCGAAAGAGTCTGCTTGCTTGTTAAGATTATTATATGAATGAGCTTGCACATTGTGAAAGATGATTTGTAATTTGTGTAATTTAATAATATTAGAAAGAGTATGCCAAATAGGGCATGAGTTGAATTTGAGTAGCTTATTAGGGTAATTTAAATAAAGTTGAAGGTTGTTAAATTTAGAAATTACTAATTAAGAATCAGTGAAAATATTAACTACTGAATTGCATGAAGCTGTTGAGATTATCATAATAATTGAAAAAAGCTCAGCTTTGTATGATGAGTGCCAAAATTGTATTTTAACAGAAAAGAAGTTAATAGTTTGATTATTATTATCAATTTGGATTCAACTGATGCCCATTATGCATTGGTTAGTACAAATGTCAATTACTGAACTATCAGTATAAAAGGATAGTTGTTGGTAAGAGTGATTGAGTTGAGAGATAGATATGAGTTTGTTAGTAGTTTCACTTGGAATAAAAATTTCTAAAGTGATTGAGTTGAAAATAGGAATTGTAGATAGAGGGTAAATATAGATTGGATGCTTGACAGCTGTAGAGCAGATAAGGTCTAAGTAATTTGCATTAAGGTTAAGTTGGTGTTTGGTATTGGTTCTCCCAAGAAATTGTGTTGAAATAACTGCAAAAACTTCAACAATACAAGTTTGGTTAATTCTATGAGAATTAAGATGGCATCCTGTACATCATTTGTATTTAGCATAAGTTGCTTTTTAAAGATTGGGTATTTAGAATGCTGAGATAAGATTGATTCTAGTGACTGGCCTCCATTACTAATTGTATGGGGCCATGTAATATTAGGATTGGCTGAGATTACTAAGCCAAGATGGATAAAAAGTTGAATAATTTTGAAGTTTAATGAGTGTCTGTTAGGACCATCAATAATTGGTTTAAGATGATGTAAAATATTGATAGGAGACCATAAGTTATTTTGTAGTTGTTGAAGTCTAATTCAGGTTGTAATGCCAAGAAGGTCAGGATTGTTGATTTGTTGAAGATAATTAGAAATGTAGTGTTGAAGTTGAATATCTCATATATTATAAATATTATATAAATATAGATTAAGCATTGTGCTATTTGGTATAGATCTGGAAAGATGAGACTTATGTTTTGCTACAGTAAGGTATTTGGATAAGATTTGATTACATGTAGTATGGAGAAGAATAGTGTTATATAATTGATATTCCAAAGTTAGAATGATTACTGTATTGATAATGTAGGCAATTTGTTTGTTAGTAATCTTCTTTGTACTAGCAATGTTGATAAGATTATAAGCCTCTTCTTTTATTAGTTTGATAGTTTTGGGTTTGGAAGATTGCGACTCTGTCGCTCCAAGATTCTAAACCTCATGTAATGTACGACAAGTAACCTTTTCGAAAGAGGGTATTAGATTTGGCTTGTAAGCGAGAAAGGCTTTCAGTTACTTTGGGTCAATGAATGCAAGTAGGGTTAGTCACATGGTCACAAGTTTGAACAGTGTTGTTTACAGGAGTTTACAGGGTTTGTAATGGTAATAGTATTAGTGTTTATTAAGTACAATGTAGAGTATTAGGATTTATTGTTAAATAAAGCAAACAAAGCATACTACTCCAAAAGGCCATTTCGGCCTTTATTTATAATATCTTTTTACTTTTAATATCATTAAGTACATTTATCTCTTTAAATCCTTTAATTCGATTCCTCTAATTTATTCACTTAAACCCATTTACTTAATAAATCACCCTTCTCTAATTAATCCCCTTTCTTCAATTAATTCCACTTTCTTGATTTATTTAATTAATCGCATTAATGTGATTAATTGCCGGGATATCTAAATCGAAGAATTGATCATCATACCCATTCTCACGTGAGGTTCCGGTAGAGTACTTTTGTTACGTTATTGGATCTAACAATAGCTTGAGATTGTTATTATTGAGTGTAAACCAACATTTAAGAAACTTAAAGGGTTGATTTTTAGGAATAGAATAAATTAAAGATCCAGAGAACTACATAGAAATAGTAGAAGAGTTTGTAGCTAGAATAGACTTTGTTAGATTAATTTGAATATTGGCCATTTGATAAAAGGATGTAGCAGTTTTAGTTATTAGATTAAGCTCCTCTTTGGATTTTGCAATCCAGAGAGTGTCATTCATATAGGCTAAAACTGATACAGATGTTTTAAAGTTTAAGTTTGAGATGAGTGTAAGTTAGTTTTCCAAGATGGAGATAAAGAGTAGTCTAAAAATTGTTAGGCGATTTTATGAATTAAAGAATCATAATAGATTCTTCAGAATAATGGAGTTATAGTTTCTCCTTGATCTATACCAGTTTTAACTAAATAAAAGTTAGTAAGACCAAAATTAGATATAACTCGGTTTTGGCGATCAGTAAGAAGATTGGTAAGTATATTAATGAGTGTTTAAGGCATTGATATCCATTTAAAAGACTTTGTAAAAAGTTCTAAGTTGACAGAATCATATGCTTTGCTCATGTCCTGAGACAGAAGCCATAATT
>CAJVQA010007430.1:0-13845 GCA_910591915.1 Cetraspora pellucida | reverse complement strand
TCTTGCAAAAGTATCTATACTTTTTTGTTTTTTTTCTCTTGCTTCTTCCATTATCATATTTAAGATATGTACTGGTTGTTCTGTTGAGTTACCTAGAAGGCCTGCATAGTTTTGTCCTCTGAGTATTTCTCTTTCTATAAACACTCTGGATAGCCTTTTTGTTACCACCTTTGTTACAACCTTTCTAAATATTTCTATTAGTGCTATTGGTCATATATTGTTTAAGCTATATCCCCATTCAACATCTTTTGGTATTGAATACATTTGTGCTATTTTCCATTTTGTTGGAATCTCTCCTGCTTCTAAACACAGATCTGCAAAGCTTCTGAATACTTTTTGTGTTTTTCCTCCTGCTCATTTTATCAAAATATAGCTTATTCCTGATATATCTGAAGCTGTTCCTGTCTTTAGCTCTTTTAATACTTCTTCTTATTCTTCTTTTTTGATTCTTGTTCAACTTTTGTATACCATTCTTCTTTTATGTCCTTTCGTAGTCTGTATATTTCTTTCCACTTTTCTGATATTTCTTCCAATCTGGTGTTTCTTTTCCTAAACTGCTTCTCATAGTGTTCTGCTACTTCTTTTCTAACTTCTTCTGGCTTTGTTAACAAACTTGTTTCTTCTTCATTTTGTTTAATAAATCTTTCGAGTACTATCTTCTTGTATGGCTTATTTAGTAGACTTGCTATCATCTTTTCTTGGTTTGTCTTGATCATTTCACATTTTTTATCTATATTTTCTTCTATTTGCCTTCTTTGGACTTGCTCACATTTTTTCTTTTTTCTTTCTTGTAGTAGTTTTTTCCAACTCTTCATATCTTCTATTCACCATTGCCTTTGCAATTTTGGCAGTTTTTTGTATTTATTTCCTTGTCTAGTTCTTTTACTTGTTTATTTATTTTGTTTTCTTCTTTTTCTGTTACTTTTTGGTCCTTCTTTGTCTTTGCATATTTAATCAATCTTTGTATTTTAACTAAGTTTTCTTCTAGTTGCTGTTCTTTTTTATTTCTTCTATTCATTACTGTATTATATATTTTCTTTTTGGGTATGTACTTGCTTGCTGCTGTGATAATTGCTTCTTCTATTATATTCCAAATATTATTTATTTTGATTATTCTTTCATTTTCATCTTGTTTTTCTTTTTAGATGTTCTTTAGTGTTTCTTTAACCTCTAGTTGATTTTGTAACTCTTGTGCATAGTTTTTTCAATTCTTTGTTCTTGCTTGATCAAACAAATATAATGTTCTTGATTGTTTCTTTCTCTTAACTTCTGCTTTGCTTTTTCCTGCTATTACATGTTTAATCTATATTTCTACTTTTACTATTTTATGATCACTTTCTGTAATTTTCTCTGCTTTTTCAATTTCTGCTTTTTGCAGCCCAGTTGCTAGTCCATCTGACACCCATATATAGTTAATTCTTGTTGCTACTTCTTCACTTGACCATGTGTATTGTTGTTTAGTTTTAGCATATTTCTATATGTGTTACTAAAATTTTGTTTTTTCATCCAATTAAAGATTGGTAGTCTTTTGTAGTTTGCTGATTGTGGATGTTGTCTGTCTAATATATTATTTGCTATATGATTAAAGTTACCCATTATAACTATTTGTGTTCATCTTTTCCTTTTTAGGACTGTTTTTACAATTTTTTGTTGGATGCTCTTTCCTACTATCTTGTTATTCAGTAGTATATAGACCAAGATTATTACTAACTCTAATTGTTTAAAGTATAGTGTAATTTCTATCATGTATTCACTTATTTTTTTAACTGTGCCTATATGTTTTCCCCATTGTTCATCTACCAGAATTCTAATACCCAATCCTTTTTTCTTATCTTCTGCTGCATTTATCCAGTGTCTTATATATTTATTACTTGCAATATATATCAAATACTTTCCTTCTCTTTCTGTAAGATTTGTTTTGGTAATTCTCAATATTGCAATTTCTTCTTTTTCTGCTCAGCCTAGCAGATTTTCGAGTTTTCAACCTTTAGTTTTAAGTCCATTAACATTATAACATGTAATTTTGATTTTTTTCTTTCTTCTTTCCACTTTTTCTTTAGATTTTCTTGTATTTTTTCCTTCTTTGTTATGCTTTTCTTCTTTTTTCCATTTTCTTTTCTTTTTAGATTAAGAGATCTTTCTTTTCTTCTCTCTTCGAATATTCTTTTTTCACTTTGTAAGAAATCTCTGATTTTCTCATCTATATGCATTAGTTTAACTAGTGTGCTCTTAGGAGCAATTAGCCAGGACTGTCTGGCCTTGTTGAGTTTCTAATCTTTCTAACCTTTCTAATATTTTCTGAAGCACATTGTACATCTGTGGTTTTGTTTCTTCAATTTCACTTTTCCTTTTTTTGTAACTATTGTGATGCTTGTCATTTTTCTTTTTTTGTTTATTGCTGTTGCTGCTTTTGTATACTTCTACTTCTGAGTCTTCAGTAATATCTTCTATGTTAATATATTTAACATTAACATTTTACTCTTGTTTATGTATTTGTCTTTTCCTTTCTTGTGATCTTGCCAGAAGAGTAAATAGTTGTTGAATCTTATCAGCTTTGTTAGTACTACTTCCATTTCTTCTTCTGATGCAAATGTAATTGTGGCTGATCTTCTCTAATTTCCATTTCTATTAGGTGGTATGTACACTGATCTTGTATTTTTTTTCTTTAAGCACCATAATAACAATACTTCTGATGCATGTTCTGAAAGTTCTACCAATCTAGTTGTGAACTGGTTTTGCAGATTACACCAATTAAAATCTCCTTCACCTAATGTTACTTTTGCTAATTTGTATATTCCTATTGGCAGTAACTATGGGATACTTTTTTCAACTATTTTTTTTGTCTTGATTACTGCAAGTGCTTTGTATTTAAATCTTTTAATATATTTTACTTGGGCTCCTTTAATACTCCTGCACATATAATCTACTTCTTCTATGTTAATATTAGCTAGCAAATCTCATATCATTAGCAGTGATCCTATTTCTGACTCATTTTCTATTATGTAGATTTCTTCATCATTTTCCTTTTCCTTCTGTCTTTTAGTTTCTTTGGGTCTTTTCTCTTCTTTTTTCTTGCCTTTGTGTACTTGTTGATTTTGTTTTCTTTTTTGGCTTTCTTGTTCTTCTGGAATAATTTTAAGCCATTCACATTCTTTCTCTTTAATTTTCTCTATCACTGCATCTCTGCTAAATTCATAGTTAAAGTTCACCTCTACCCAACTATTATCATTTTTGAAAACCTCTTGAATTAATTTAATGTGATGATTTTCTCAAAAAATCTATTGAGCATATTTTATTCTCTCTTCTTTGTTCTTTTTTGGTACTATATATGTTGGTATAATTGCTTTAAATGATTTGCTCTTGTCACATATACGATTTCTTGGTGACCACTAACTTTGCTCTATTATATCTGTTATTTTTGGAGTTTTTTGGCTCTCTTCTTCTGCTTTTAGTTCAGCAATTTTTCTGTTTATTTCTTTGATATCTTCTTTAAGTTTATATATTCTATCGTCAATTAGAAAATCTTGGCCTTTTTCATCTGTTTCTTTTCTATTGTTGTTTCCACCTCTTGCTGTGCTTTGTAGTTTTCTTTTAGTTATATTTTGAGAAATTCCAAGCTTTTGTTATTGTATAGCTAAAATGCTTGGTACTTCATTTGTCCTATAACTCTTTGCAAATCTTGGATTATTTTCTTTTCTTTATTGTTGTCTTCTTTATTCTTCTTCTCTATATTTAGTGCTAGTTTGGTTTTTTTAATTTCTTTTGTTTTTCTGTTTTTTCTAGTTTAATTTTTTCTTTAGATATTTTTCTCTCATCTGTGTTTTCTTAATAGTTGAATGATCCTGGATTTATGTCTATTGTTGCTAATTTTGTTGACCATTCTTTTATGGTACTATGTGAAACTATGCATATTGCTGCTATTTAAGTGCTTCTAGAATTTGGCCATACCGAAGTAGGTCATCTGATGTTATATTTTTTGGATTATAGACTACTAGATCTTTTGCTATATACTCTAAGTTGTCTAGCTTATTTATCAGCTTTGACAAGATTAAATCTAGTATTTTGCTATTTATATATCTTCTATTTTTATTATCAAAGCTTCTAATATGTTGTATCAGGCTTGTGCTATATAGTAGCCCTAATCTTGTTTGTATTTCTGTTTCTAGACTTTTCTGATGTTTATCTATCTGCTTGTTACACATGCTGTACTTACCTATTGTTTTTTAATTGGGCTGATTATTGTTGATTCTTGTTGTTGTTTGGTATAATGTAACACATTGCTTTGTTTTTGTTTATTTTGTATACTGGTCACATGCTTCTGATTTGTTTTTCTAGGTCAAACACTGTTTTTTAATTTTCTCCAAAAATTTTTAACAAAAGTTTTGAAAACCAATAACAGTTTTATTTGATGAAATTTTGCTTATATTATTGTTAAGACAAAGTAGTTGTGTTTTGTTTGCTAAGTCTTTTTCCTTAGTAGTCCAAGTAAAGTTTATCAGACTGTTTTTATGTTTTTCTATATGTTTGCTTTTAGCTTTGTTTGAAAATTTAGAATCAGCAGAGAGAGTATTATGTATATTACTCATTTATTATTTACTTTAAAACTAATTAGATTTATTATTTATTAATCAAATTTATTTTTAAAATCAGATCTATTAAATAATTAATTGTAAGAGTAATTAATTGCAACTTTTTAAAATCTAATTAATTAATTAGTAGTAAAGCTATAAAAAGTTGTTTAATTGCAATTTCTAAAATTGTTTGAAAAATGTAATAACTTGATAAAATATATAATAATAAATATAAGTATAATAATATTTAATATCAAAACTTGTAGTTTTTAAATTAAATTATACAAATCAAGAGAATATTAATTTATATTTTTTTACAAAAATATATATATAGTATAACATTTTAAATTCTTTTTTAAATTAGTTCTAATAAATATCAAAGTTCTAAACAAATATTACATAAATGCTTTTTAGATTTATAAATAACAATATATATTAGTATAATATATATTTTTCTAATTATAATCAGTAGTGTCTTTTAAAAGATAATATAGAATTTTTCTGATATATAAGTCTAATATTACTTGGCTATCTAAATGGTATCTAAGTATGACCTGCCACACTATCCCAGTTAGAAATAGACTGTTTGTCTGACTGCCACCCTACAACAGGACATCGCCAATCTGATGACATCTTTTCATAGAGAAGCAAAAAACAAAAAAAAATAATTTTTTATATAAAAAACAAAACAGAAGTATAGGGATAAATGATAAAAAATACAAATCAAGAAATAAAAGAAGAAAAGAATAAATAAGAAAAAAAAATGTATAAAACTTGCAATTCACAAATATTAGATAGTTACAATTGTATGTCTGTGTTAGGCCTTTAAAAATTATAAACTATACTAAATAGAAATAACTCTACTATTTTTTTATTTACTTAGATTATTTAACAAAAAAAAAACTATATAGGAAAGAAAAAATTTTCAACTTGATTGTAAAGGGTCAGTATAGAGCACTAGTTAGTCTAGAGGCAGTATTTTCAGGTTTTTTAGTATTTCAAGGCACATGTATAGTTGTGTTTGTATTACTGTCTTGTTTTGATTTACATCATCAACAAACCTATTTATAAAGTAAACACTGCTAACTGTTTTGGTAGTTTTACATATCAATCTTTAGAAGAGAGTAAACTGAATCACCCATTTTTACAAAATTTCCTCGAAGCAAAGTAAAGATAAGAGGTAAATCAACTTTGTAGCTTTTGTAAGTTTTTGACCTTTATAGGTGTTCCTTGTAGGTTTTACAATTGTATAAAACTAATATATTCATCTTTGTTGTTTACTTTATAAAAAACTTTGGCTTTCACCAACTACTTCTTCTATAGTCTCAAAGTGCATTTAAACTGTTACCACAAAGCTGTAACTTCTTTTTTAACTCTATTTTAATGTTCAACTATGTGTGTACAGTACTCTAGAAAAGTTTTTATAAAGTTTAATATATTAACTATATCATTTTTCTGTAGTTTGGCTTTTTGAAAAGTTTGGTTCGAATGATTATTAGAAAGAGTTGCTGTATAATATGCTGTGTTTGTCTTTTTATTTTATCTTTTTTTTCTTTATATATATATATTTTTTTTTGTATTAATATTTTTATTATCTAACTATTCTACTATGTTTTGTATTTGGAAATTATTTTCTATTCTTATATATCTTCTGTTTAAGTCTTGACTGCTTCTGTTTTAACTTTCTTTTTTTCTTATATCAGTATTCCTATTCTCTAGGCCTTCTTTTATGCTTTGTGTCTAGAGATTATTTTCTATTTCTGCAAATCTTTTGCTTGAATTTTGGATTATTCTATTTCAGCTTCTTTTTTTTCAAAATCTTTTTTTTTTCTTACTTTTTTTTTTCTTTTTATTTAACCAGAATACATAGAAGTTGTTATATATGATTGGTCTTAATTGAACTGTTTCTCTTTTACTTTTTGTTGCAAATAAAATTATTGCAACTCTTCTTTGGATTATGTTTTTATTCAATAAGATATATACTAATTTTGCATTTTTATTTTTCAAACATTATAATAGTAGAACTTCTAAAACATTACTTAGCAGTTTTGTTAATTTTGCTATATACTGCTTTTGTTTTTGTCTTGCTTTGTAATTTTCTTTTCCTTCTGTTACTCTTATCAGTTTATAATTGTCAACTAGTATAAATTAAGATGTACTTCCTTCTTCTAATTCTTCTACTTGAATTATTGCTAGAGTCTTATATTTAGACCTTTTAATTCTTGTTATATGTGCTTTTTTAAATCTTTTACAAATATATTCTAGTTTTTTCTTATTTATATCTGTTAGCAAGTCTTAGATTGTTATATGTTTTAGATCTTTTGTTTTTTTTTTCTTGATGTTTGTATATTCTTTTTTTATTTATTTTCTAATTTTCTCTTTTCTATAATACTTTTTCTTATATTTTGTTGTACTATTTCTTTTATTTTGGTATTTATTATTAAACTTTTTTTGTTTTGTTCTTCTTCTTTCTTTGTTTTTTTTTGGTATCATTCTGTACTAATTACTTTCTTTTTTACTTATTCTTTGTATTGCCTTATTTCTATTATACTTGCAGTCAAAGTCTACCTTAATCTACAAATTTTCTCATTTGAAGGTTTCTTTAATATTTTTAATATGCTCATTGTCTTTTAGTAACTATTTGATAAACTTTACATATTTTTTTCTGTTTCTTCAGACACATTGTGTACAGGTATACTAGTGAGTAAACTGTTGTTTTTGTTGCAATTTTTTCTGCTTGGTGCCCATATGCTTTCTTCTAAAGAAATTTCTATTATATCTATTTTTTGTTTTACTACTTGCTTTCTTTTTTTTATTTTTTTTTTCTTCTGATATTGAACCTTGTCTTAATATTTTATTATTCATCTCTATATCTTCTTGTTTACTTTTCTTGTTTGTTCTTTTCTTGATTTTTTTTCTTACACAAGTAGTTTTTCTTTTGTTTTTTTTTTATAGTAAAGTTTTTTTTTGCAGACTTTTTTTGCTTGTATTGTTTTCTTTTATCATTCTTTTGATTTTTCTTTCTGCCTTATAACTATCTTTTTGCTTTTTTTCTTTTTTGATTATTTCTTGTTGCACTGCTTTTTAATTTTTTTATTTATGAATTTTTTTGAGTTTAATCATTATTATTTTCTTGTCTGTCTTTATAAAGTTAATTTCTTTTTTAGTTGTTTTCTTTTTGCTTTTTTGATTAATTTTCTAGTTTTTCTTAAAAGTGTAACTTTCTTTAGACTTTGCTCAGTAAGCATAACAACAATCTTATCTTCACTATTTGGTATTACATATGTTTTATTTAGCTGATTAAAGAATATCTTATTATATATTTTCTTTATTGCTCAGTATACTTTTTTTATAAAAATTATTAATAAATTTTCTTTATGTTTCACTAATTTCATGTTTTATTTATATTTATATATTTCTGATTGCTTCTAATTTTTTTTGTTACTTTGTTATCTATATTTAGTATTTCATATATATTATTATATGATTTGTAATGTTTATATTAATTTGGTAACCTGCTGTTAACTTGTAGTTTTTCCTTTAATCACAGTAATAACAGAAGCTGCTCAACTATAGTATGATGACTATAATTTGACAGATTCTATACCAAAGTCTACACAAGACTTAACAAAATACAGAGTGATTTGGGATTTTAAGGCAGAGGTAACAATAAATAGTATATAAAGATACTAAATATTGCATTCAGTTTATTTACTATTGAAATGTATAAAGACACTTAACTTTCTTGAAGAGTCAGAAAGTAGTGCTTTTATAGATATTTTACATGTATAAATTATTACAATAAAGACTATTCTATTGCTAATAAATGCTATTTATAGTAATAAGAACTAATAGATATAATAGATATAATAGAAATAATATATATAATAGATATAGTAGATATAATAGAAATGATAGATCTGTTAAAAATAATAGATCTAATAGAAATGTAATATCTGTAATATCTGTAAGATCTGTAAGATCTGTAAAAAATGTAAGATTTCTGGCACAGTAATTTGAGCCAATCAGAATCAAGTTATATGTATTATAATTAGTGCTTTTCATCAAAATTGCCCTGATCTTGTGATCCTATAATCAGAATCACATAACTTATGCTCGTTAGAATCGTCTCAGTGAGCTGAAGCCAATGGTGGTTGTTTCATCCAATTTGGTTTGGTATATTAAAAGTTATGATCAAAAATGTGTAAAACTCTTAATGTTAATACTGCATATATTTGTTGTTGTTTTATTATTATATGTTTTTTGTGTAATATAAACAGATTTACAGTACAGAGTCTAATAGTAATTTCTTATTATTATTATTTTCTGACAAGTTTTTTGCTTTTCTTTAGTAGCTAATTTATTAGTTTTGCAACAAACTTTTTTTTCTACTAGTTTATTGTTTTTTATATTATTGCTTATTTTTAATTAAAGCTACTTGAGATGTTTTTTATTGCCAATTTTGCTAAAATTTTCTTTTTTCTTTAGCTGTTTTTTGTGTTTGAATAATTAACAAGAAGATTTAAAGCTTAATCTGAGTATTTTATTTTAACTAATCAATAAAATGCTATTACTATAATATTATCTATATATTATATAAATAATTATTCAAATTTTTGTTATTAGTAAGATTTGAACTCACAACCTACTATTTAAGAAATTAACAACTTATTTATTTTACTAAGTTACTATATTCTGTTAATTCTTATTAATTAATTAGTTTATTTTAAAATTTTTATATTATATGCTTTTTTAATATTTAAATTAAACTAATTTATTATATATATTTAATTTTTATTTTGTTTTTGTTTATACTTTTATATAATCTAAAAAATTTATAAAAACAGAATTATTAAAATTTACTAAATTTTTAATAATTTTTAATAATTTTTTATCAAAATTTTTTATTTTTGCTAAGACTAATATTAATAATAATTATTGTTTTTATTATATTTTAGCTATATATTATATATATAAACTTGTATAAAATGGAGTATAACAACTTAGTAAAGTGGTCAGGTTGTCAACTTTCAAATTGCAGGTTTAGAGTTCAAACTTCACAGATAATGAATTTTGAAAATTATATCTATGTTATAGTAACTAACTTTGTCAATTAGTTGAATTAGCATATTTGTAATCTTCAGTTGCATCATCTTGAATAAAAGCTAGGTATTATGTGAAGTATAATATTATATATATATAGAGGAATGTTATAACTTGTATTGCATAAGACTTTAGTACAAATTCATAATAAAACCATTGAGAATAAAAAGCAAAGAAACTGAGAAGTTGGAAAACTACTTAAAAATCCTAAATAAAAAAATATTATAAACTTTTAATAGTGCTATTGGATTAATGAAAGCTTATAAAACATCTTTAATAAAAATAAATAGCTAAACTAAATAACAAAATATATAGAGAAGCATATGACCAACTAGGCTGCCAGAATTACTAAAGAAAAAGAATACTAAGATATATCATATTAGGCCATCTAAATTAGAAGTCTAAGAAGTTCTGTTAGTTCTTAGCTATAATTAATAGAGGATAATAGAAAAGATATCAGAAAAATGAATACTAGAATTTGAATAAACTTTAGCAGTTTAATAGTTAGCCTTGACTGCAAATGCTAGTTTAGGCCAAAGTATTACCAGGTCAGCTGTAAGTATAAAATACAAAAGGCTTCAGTAAATTTAGTACAAAGTTAAATATAACTTAGTGATTATAGTATATTTTTATTAGTTTACTAGGATTATTGACAAGATAGAGTAAATACAGGATTAAAGTGTTTAAATAAAGAATCTACAAGTAGATCTTAGATATAGCAACTAGTATAGAATCTTAGAACAAACTACTTAAATTAGACAATAACTAAAATTGTATAAGCGACTAGTTGTACACTCTTTCTATAATTGTCTTTATATTTGTTATGTCAACAAATGCTAGCTAATATATACTATTAATAAAATCTAAAGTCACATATACTTATCTTAATATTAAAAAAAAAAAAAAAGTATATAAGATAAGTGTATAACTAAACCTATATACAATTTTTAGTTATCTATTTAAATAGTTTGCTTACAAGTTTTATACTAATTATTATATTTGTAATTTACTAGAAAATTACTTATCTAAACACTTTAATCTTCATACATACTAAATAAATAATGTTTTAGTTTTTATTTTTTTAGCTGTTTTTCAAACAAATTTGGTTAAATATTTAAATTAAATTTATTATTTTTTAAATAACATAATAAATTATTAATAATATAGAATACAGTTTAGAAACATGCTATTTATTATATGATTTTTATTATAAATACATAAGTTAGCCTAGTAATTATATTTATATATATAATATATAAAGCTATGCAAAATTAATTAATTAATTTTTATAATCTAACCAGATCAAAATTTAAAAACTTATAAAAAAAATTTTTTATATATTTTAATAATTAGATGTGATTTTAAAAAAAAAATCATAAAATTTTATAAAAGTTTTATATATAAAATTTTAAAAAAACCTAACTAGTCAAATTTGTTTAAAAGTTTAATATTATAAAAATCAATATATTAAATTTATATAGTCTAATATATATAATAATAATATTTTTTTTTAACTTAAGCAGTTATGCTAGTACTTTGTTAGAATTCTTGATACTATACAGATTACAAAGAATTTTTCTAATATTTAAGTTTAGCATTATCTGGCCATCTTATTAATACCTAAGTGCAATCTGCTATATTATCTTAAACAAAGATAGACTGCTTATCTGGCTGCTATTCTATAATAAGATATCACTAATCTGATAATGTCTTCTTATAAAAAAACAAAAAAAACAAAAAAAAGATTTTATATATAATAAAAAAAACAAAAATATAAAGATAAATAATAAAAGATACAAAACAAAAAATAAAGAAAAAAAGAAGATAAACAAAAAAAAAAAGTATAAAACTTGCAATTCATATAAAATCAGATAGTCACAATTTTAAGCCTATGTTAGATATAAAATTTGCAATTTACAGATATCAAACAATCATAATTATGAGCCTGTGTTAGGCTTTTAAAAATTATAAATTTTACTAAATAGAAATTATTTTACTATTTTTCTATTTATTTAGATTATTTAACAAAAAACCAAAAAGAAGAAAAAATCTTTGACTTTATTGTAGAGGATTGATATAAAGTACTGATTAGTCTAAGGGCAGTATTTAACAAGTTTCTAGCAGTTTGAAATACATGTATCTCTTAAATTGTATTATATACAAATTTGGCTGCATCTTTTTTTTTAAAAATTAATTTTTATAATAAAATTTTAATAATTAATTTTAGTAATATAAAAAAATATAATCAAAAAACTCTTTCTGCTGATCCTTATGACCAAATTTGGAGTAGAAAAGAAAATTATAGAAAACATAAAAACTATCAAAACAAAGTGTAAAAGCCAATTAAGCAAAAAGAAAGCTAATAGAAAATTAGTTATAGTTTGTTAGAATAGTAAAATAGAAGAACAGCAGTATAATAGCCTAGAGACAGCCTTTTCAAGTTCTTCTTGTCTTTTTAAAATTTTTTTTTGGAAAAAAATAGAAAAACACAGAAACCCTGTAGTGCAGATCATACATGTAACATGAAAATTAAAGCAGAGTAAACAATAAGCAGAATAAGAAATAAATAAACAGATGTGTAATCACGCAGATAAATAAACAAACACAAACTTAGAAAGCAATCACATGTTTAGTATACCTATTAAGATTATAAAATAATGCAAAAAAATAGTATACAGAAGGTTCAACCAATATCTACAGAAACCAGCTGGTACGATAAACTAAAAAAATATCAAGGCTTGTTTGGTAAGACAGACAAAGCACAGAAGGAAATATTAGAAAGTTATAAACCAAAAGTTTTAAGAAAAGATGAAGAATTAGCTAAACTTATTGGCACTGAGTCAGTATTAGTCTGTGTGTTTCAAAATTTAATAGAGATTTATAATTACTGTGAATATGTACAAGCAAGAGACAATGAAAAACTATGAAAAAGTAATGATCAGCAAATAAAGGAGACAAAGATGAACAAAAAAGCATTATTAGAACAAGAATGTGGCTGTTTAGATTATGGTATTATAGAAAAGCAAACAGCTGAACTTAAGTCAAATAAGAAGAAAAAAAAAGATGACAGTATTGAAGAAGAAAGTATACAAGTTGAGAATGAAGTAAAGAATATGAAGTTAGATAAAAAATTGACTAGTAATGAAAAAGAGAGTAATAAGGAGGTGGAGGAAGATAAGAAAGTAAACAAAACTAAAAAGCAAATGAAAAAAAATATAAAGAAAGAAACAACATATATGAAAGAACCACTAATAAGATACAAAAATAGAAATAGAGTAAATAGTATCTATACAATATGAGATATTCCAGCTGAAGTTCATGCAGCACAAGTAAGAAAGTGTCTTCAATTTTATGATAGAATTAGGTTTATAGGTTGGAAAAACTGTAAAATCAGCAAAGCTGCAATATTTTCAGTTGAATTTAAAAAAGAAAAAAGAAAAGCAATGCTAGATCAAGCATGGTCAGTACATTTTGAAGAGGAAAAAACCTGTAGAGTAACTCCTGGCATCTTTGCAAGAGAAGTGTTAGAGAAAAGAGCATTGTATAAAGCTATAGTTAGAAATATTTCAACAATAGCAATAGAAGTATTGTTGCTAAGACAACTCAAAGCAGTTAAGTCAAAGGCAGTTTATATATTAGTAAATAGAAATAGAAACCAATAGAAAACTGCATCAGTGTACTTCGAAACAGAAAAAGACCTTAGGTTCGCTACAGAAAGAGAAGTGTATTACTATAATACAAGATTAGAGTGGAGTACTGCAAGATACTTCAAGATTGATAAAACAGAAAGAAAAGAAGAAAGAAAAGTAAAAGAATATCAGACAAACAAAAATATGCAACACGAGAGGTTTATAAAAATCAAAGAAGAAGTAAAGAAAAGTAGGACTAATAAAGAAAATCAGAAGAGAGAAGATAATATAGATAAAGAGAAGTATAGAAATAATACTCGACCAAAAGTAGTAGAAACTAAAGAACCAAAAAGTAATCTGCAAGATATTCTGACAGAATTCTAAAAAGATTAGATGAAATAGAGGATAGACAATTAGGGAGTATACTTCCAAATCGCTCCTGAAAGTTGCCACAGTTGTTGTTCGGAAAAAGACAACCACTTTGTCAGACAAACTTAACAAAAGTGGTAACAGCATAGCAGAAATTAAGATTGCATGTCACA
>CAJVQA010007429.1:0-13846 GCA_910591915.1 Cetraspora pellucida | reverse complement strand
GTCTTTTGACTTTTATTAATCACTTATCAGTATTGTGGTTCAATAAACCACTACAGGAGAGAGTACAATTGGCTACATGTGTAACTTTCTATATTACCTATTTAAGAAGTCCGCCTAAAGGTTTCTTACCAATTGTCATACCTAACACTTCTGCTTGGGTGTTCTACTTTAAATTCTCTAAATCTGTAATCTGTATTAACTCACTGGGTTATACTCAGATACTCAGATCATCATCTCAACCTTAGGACTAATTTATCTTTGAAGTAAACTCCTCAGAGCCTTCTGTATCTATTTTTATAGCTGATTTAAGTATCACTATGGCAGAACCAACACTTGTGATCAGGGCTGATCATTAAACTGCTATGCCCTTGTAGAGTTCACTTAGATCCTAGCATCTACTTCACAGCATAACCTCAGTACTTTAGTATACTCCAGCCTTTTAATCTGCTTTTTTATCAAACTCCCAATTCAGATAGCTCATGTAGGACTATGACCAGTTCATTAGCATATCGGGTTGGCCCAATATCCTTTTTCTTTGATTCGTTTCAGTAGCCTGGTTGGTGATTCTTCCAAGACTCCCAACTCAGAGGTTCTTGCCTATCTGGCTACTATGACTGGGTACTATGACCTTGATATTCATTTTTCCAGGCTAGCCTTTACAGTAGGGCTGTCGAAGATTTAGCTATCTCTCTACTTGGGTCTTTCTAAATAGATTTCTTATTACCCAATTTCAATGAATTTATATGATCACAAGGACTTATCTAGTGTTTGCACTGTCCGATTTGTTAGTTTGCATTTCTCCATATAATACCATACTTACACAGATGCCCTATGACCTGCCAGTCATGCTAGTGTGACCACTATTACAGATATCCTAACCTAATCATTAATAACAGTTGCAATAATATGAATATTACATAGGTGATTATCTAAATTTTCACTGTCAATGGGATTTGAACACCCAACCTACCACTTGGGGGGTTGACAACCTAACCACTTCACTAGGTCGCCACACCTCAAAAATATTAATTTATATATAATATAATAATTAGAATTTAATAAGATTAATATTAAAAACAGAAAGTTTAATATATTTAGTTTACTTAAAAGTAAAGAAATATAATTAAGTATAGATTGAAGAAAATTAAAAAGAATATAAATAATAATAATTTTATAGAGTATGGCAACTTAGTGAAGTAAATAAGTTATCAACTTCTTAAGTAGTAGGTTGTGAGTTTAAAACCTATGAACAGTAAAAAATTTGGATAATTATCTATATAATATTTGTATTACAGCAATTGTTCCTAATGATTGAATTAAGATACCTGTAATTATAATCACATCAGTATGACTGGCAGGTTATAGGGCATCTGTATAACTGGTTATACAAAAGAATACAAATTAGCATCAGATGATGCAAATCCAAAATAAGTTCTTATAACTGTGTAAATTCATAGAAATTGGAAAACAAGAAGCTTATTTGGAAAAACCTAAGTAGAGAGATAACACAGATTATTAACAATATTACTGTAAAAGTTAGATCTAGAAAACAGATATTAATATGAAATGCCCAGATAGGCAAAAACCTCTAAGTGGAAGGTACTACCAACCAGACTACTAGAAGTCCAATCAGGAGAACTAAAGGAAAAGAATATTGGGCTGATCTGATATACCAATAGACTGGTTGTAATCCTACTGAGCTATCTGAATTGGAAGTTTAAAGAAAAAACAGGGGCATACTAAAAATGCTAGGAATATGCTGTAAAGTAAGTGCTGAGATCTAGGTAAACTCTGCAAGAGCAAGCTCTATTAATGTTCTATAGAGTAGGTAGGTAGTTAACAAGAGAGCTTACTAAGTCTTATAGTTAGGTAACATGCTCTAAAATTGAGTAACAGCTTGATAAATATATAGAAAGGAGGCAAAATATTGGATTAAAAGACACTTAGATATACAGAAACTGGAATAGTTAATTGTCTGAATGCAGTATAAGAACTAGAGTATTTAATTAGATAGTCTTCTAATAGATTATAGATATAACAGCTAGTATAGAACCCTTAGGTGAACTACTTAAATAAGTAACTAAAAGTTATATATATAGCTAGTTGTATGTTTATTCTATACAAGTAATATATAATGTATTTACTAAAAACACAAATAAAGGTATTAGTTACTATTAATATCAGTCTTAATAATAATAATAATAATAATAATAATAATAAATAATAATAATAATAATAATAATTTTATTAAAATATAAAAGTTTATTGTATCAAAAAATTAAATATGAGCAAATTTATATTATTTTTAAAACAGAAAGTTGTAAAGAAAAAGTTTAATTAACCTTAAGGTTTATAGTATAGCAGTCATGCTCTGAGATTACAAATCACAAGGTTGCTAGTTCAAATTCTAGTGACAGCAATTGTAGAGATGCATTTCTAAAAATAGAAAACTGCAACATTGCAACACCAGAGACCCAGAATGTTATCAGATGAACTTATTTCTAGAAAAGACAAATAACTTATAATTAAGAAGCCACCTAATAATAAATATAAGTTAGAGTCTAATTTGGAATAACTGAAGTCATAAGATGTAATGTAAGGCTGAAAGTTTAACAATAAGAGATACTATATAAACTTATAGTGCCAATCAGTTTTGAACAGAGCCTAGTAAAGCCTTCTGATTCTAGCAGGAGTTGGTGTGATAGATCACTTTTGGAAAATTTAAAAGCATAAACCAAGTGGTCAAGATCTAGTGACTGAAGACATTAAGAACATTAGTTTGAAAATATAGAACACAAGAATAACTCAGAAAGGTTGTTAAAAAAGAAAAAAAAAGTTTAATTAAAAAATTAAAAATTGTTAGTTTAATAAAATATTAAAAAAAATTAAATTATTTATTAGAAAAAAATTAATTTTAGTAATCTATAGAAAGAGTTAGATAATTAGCATTATTTGTATAATTTTATTATAAAAAAATAGGTTTAATTATAAAACTATAATTATATATAAAATTTTATTTTAAATAACTTTATTTATAGTTAGATCCTACTTAACATTAAAAGCTCAGAGTATATATGTAAAGTGTAATATTATACATACATAAAGGAATGTAAAAAACTGATGTTGTATAAGGCTTTAGTGCAAACCTATGATAAGACTACTAAGCATAGAAGACTAAGAAACTGAGGAGACAAAAACTCACTTAAAAATTCTAAATAAAGAGATAGCACAAACTTTTATTAATGCCATTGAACTGATAGAAACTCATAAAACATCTTCATAAAAACTGTCAGATAAATCAGATGGCAATGTGTAGAGAAGCATATGACCAATCAGGCTGTTAGAATCATCTAAGAAAAAGGATACATAAGTATAGTATACTAGGCCATCTGGATTAAAAGTCTGAGAAGTTGATTAGTTCCAAGTTGTGACTAGTAAGAGATAATAGAGAAAAAATCAGAAAGATAAATACTAAAATTTGAGTAAACTTTACAAAAGTAATAGTAGTTTAATAAATAACACTAATTGCAAATATTAATCTCAGCTATAATATCAAACCAAGTTAGCAATAAAAGAGAATATGGCTCACTCTGGTAAGTTTGTCTCAAAAATAAAAATAGTCTAAGAATTATAGTTCTATAGTTAAAAGTGAATAGATCTGGATCTGTAACTTAGTAAAATTGATACTAAGATCAGATTAAAGGATTTAAATAGAATATTGAAGCAGAGATGTTAGGTATAGCAACTAGTAAAGAACCTTTAGGCAGACTTCTTAAATAGATAATATAGAAAAGTTACATATATAGCTAGTTGTACACTTATCTGATAGTTTAATATAGATATATCTGTATAAAATATATACTTAACTTAAGTATTAATAAAAGCTAAAACTAAAGAGATTATCTTAATACTAAAAAAAAAAATAACTTTATTTATAATACAGGTTGAATGAATGAATAAGGGTAAATAATAGGTAAATAATAGAAAAAAAATCTGCCATTATTTTACCCTATATTCACCAAATAATGATAGCATAACAGCAGTATAACAATAGAATAATAGTAAAATAACAAGAGGTTTGTTGATATGAGTAACATAATAGTAACATAATAGCAAAATAATAAAACATTTCTATTATTTTACTTTTAGTCTTTGTAACTAAAAATAAATAATAGAACTGTTCTATTATTTTGTTATTATATTACTATTATGTTACTTATATCAACATACCTTCTGTTATTTTAATGTTATTCTGCTATTATGCTGCTGTTATGTTGCCATTATTTGGTAGATATAAAGTAGAATAATGGCAGATTTTTTTTCTATTATTTACCTATTATTCACTTTTTATTTATTTGTTCGACCTGTATAAAATAAAAGTATATTATCTTAGTAAAAAATAAGTTTATTATATAATAAATATAAATTTATAGTTTTCTATATAAAACTTTTTTTTTTATTAAAAAAATCTATATTTGTTTTTTAAATAAATTTATTTAAAATAAAATTTTATATTATACTAGTAAAAAAAATTCAAGCCAAATTGTGTAACAAATTATATAACTAATATATTATAAAATTAATACTAAGTTTAAATAAACTTTGTAAGAATATAATTTTGTTAATAGTGTTAGAGGAATTTTGGGTTCACAAAATACAGGATCAAGAAAAATATGACAGATTATCATTTAAAAATATTAAATATCATAAAATATTACATCATAAAAGAGACAAAACAATTTAACAAGACTAAGATGTAAGTATAAGGTCTTAGTTTATTATGAAAACTGTTTTTATTACTAATATAACTATTACTAATAATGACTATTCTATTTGCTTCCTTTTCTTTAATTTTTAAAAAAAAGATACACTTATATACAAGAATGGCATCCTATAAAAAAAGATAGCATAGAGGCCCAAAATCAAATATTTTCCTATTGAACTCAATAGTTTCAGATTTATTATTATGATTGAGACTTTGAATGGCCTTATGCAACACAAACAACTAATTCAATTTAGCAGATCTATTCTAACAAATGGGTAGCTTAACTTTCAAGTTTCTCAAAATGCAATTAGTGTTTAAAATTGGCATGCACAAGATGCATATATGCATAAATTTTTTTAGATTTTTTTTAATTTTTTTAAAAATTTATTAAGTGTACATGTAAAATTTTTAAAAAAAGAGGCACAAAATGCATTTGTATATGTAATTTTTTTTTGAATTTTAAATACTAAGTGTAATTGATGCACAATAGTTGACTTGTTTTAGAGTTGTTCTTGCTATAAGAGGCATGAATTAGGATAATACTGGGTTAGAGCAACTCTGATACCCATTTTGCTTTTAACAATAAGTTATAAAATAAATAAGTTAATTAGCAAAAAAATATCTAAAACTTTATAATTAAATAATATATTTTAAAATAAATAACAATTTAATGAATATATAAAAAAAAAATCCAAATATGTATTTAATTAAATACTATTTAGAAATATAAGATTCAATGCTACTTATTTGGTAAAATATAAGAATTAGAAAGTTTAAATAGATAATCTTTTAGTAATTGCAAATATAATAACTATAAAACCTTTAACCAAACTACTTAAATAAGCAATCAAAAATTATATATATAATTAGTTGTATATTATACAAGTTATATATAATATATAATTAATAACATAATAAAAATAATGGTTGTTATAAACATTAATTTAATAATAAAAAAATAAAAAATAAAAAAACAATATTGGTTTTAAATAAATAACTTAAAAAAAATTTATTTGTAATATTTGTTATATATAACATTCTTGTAATTAGTTAATAGAATTTAAAGTTAGAGTTTGAATATACTTGCTAACCAAATTTAAAATCACTATAGTTTGAGTTTGTCTACACCCAAATTCCAAATTAATATCTTAAAATTTTATTATTAATTTTTATTGAAATAAACATTATATATTCTTATAATTATGTATAATATATTTGCAAAACTTAAAGATTATTTTTTTGATTCAATTTTTTTATAAATGCTATTTATTTTTTAAGGTTTGGAATTTGTCCAGCATATATAGGTTTGGGTTATCTAAATTTTTATTTGTTTTTATTGGTTATACAATAAATTATTTAAATTTTAAACCTTAATAAGCTTTGAGCACTTAGATATTTAAACAAAAATGTACATCCCTAACTAGAGGCCTGCGAATTGCCTATTTTTGAGGCCCGGCCCGGCCCGCATTTAGGGTTAAAATTTTTTTGCCAGCCCAGCCTGGCCTGCATATATTAAATTTTTTCTTCAGTCCGGCCCGGCCCGCAAAATTTTTTAGATAATTTTACAAAATTTCAGGCCCGACCTGGCCCGCAATTATAAAATTTTGCTTCAGGCCCGACCTGGCCCGCAATTATAAAATTTTGCTTCAGGCCCGGCTGCGGGACCCAATGCAGGCCTCTATCCCTGACTATAGAATTGCCTTCCGAAACTTTATCACAATCTTTGTCCCAATCTTCTAAATTGTTACCCAGATTATGCTGTATAGGGGCCTGCAAATTACCTATTTTTGTGGCCCGGCCCGGCCCGTACTTAGGTTTAAAATTTTTTTGCCGACCCGGCACGCATATAGATAAATTTTTTCTTTAGCGCAAAATTTATTATTATAGCTGTTCTCATAAATTCTGGGACAATTGATAAAATTGATATGCCGAATTCGATAAGTTTTTGAATTCGGTGCTATCGAATTACTGTAATAACGAAAATCCAATTGTCCCAGAATTTATGAGAACAGCTGTAATAAAGATTGATCGGCCGAATTCGATAAGTTTTTGAATTCGGTTCCGATAACACTGAATCCAAAAACTTATCGAATTCGGCAGATCAAATTTTTATCAGTTGTCCCAGAATTTATGAGAACAGCTGTAAATTTTGAAAATTTTTAGGCTCGCAAAAATTTGCGGGCCGGGCCGGGCTGCGGGACCCAATGCAGGCCTCTATAAATGGCTATAGTATTGGGTAGTAGTGATGTTACCCAAACCCAGTGATTTGGAACATTTACAATGTCTGTTATTGTTAGTAACTTACGTGTTATTATATGAACTGGAATTAAGGATAAATTCTAACCCCGATCCCAAATTAAGTAAAATGCCGGTAACATCAATAACGCCAAGATAACAATACCGATACCCATATCTAATATAAAGTATGGAATGTTAATCAAACATAGATAATTCCGATATGGTTACACGGTTGGTAAATTTTTTATGTTTTACAAGAGTACTTTTTAAACCAACCATAATAAAATAGAAGGTTTCATTAGAGCTGTAGGACTTCATAGTTAACAATAAGATCTAATTCTCGTCCGTTTAAAAAAATTAGATGATTTTATCGGGTTTTGAGAAGTTATTACTATACTAACTTTTTTAAACGGACGAGAATTAGATCTTATTTTTGGCTGGAGTCCTACAGCTCTATACAGCTTTTTTTTCATTATGATTAGTTTTCGTTTTTTTAAAAAGTACTCTAAACTGTAAAATTAATTGAATTCATTAGCCAATCAAACAAACTTCTGCCTATGAAGCTCGAGTAGCTTAACTTTCTATGAACCGAGAGTAAATTTAATTAATGTTTTCACTTCGCTTATCACATATTCTTTGAATCCCACAACTTTCTTTTTGCAACCTGATTGGCCTATTTGTTAAAATTCAAGATATGATTGGTTGACGATCACATGCGATTATGTTGGGCTGAATTAAAATTACTTAAAATTTTACTAAGTTAATCTATTTTAACTTTCTAAATAAAAATATTCAGCACTATAAATAATATATATTTTAAATTAATAGATTAATTTTTGAAGCTTGTATATGCTGTGGACATGTGGACGTTTGGACATTGGACATAGTAGACGTGACAACACTGGTTTCGGGTACCCGGTTGGAAAAGATGTTTGACCCGACGGATCACGGATAAAGATTTTCAAACCGGGTTGAAACCCTAGCGCTAATAACAAAGGCTATTATTATATAGTTATGCGTGTTTTAAATGGTTGAATCAGTAAATATATAAATTTGAGAAATAGGAAAAAAACTCTTTTTAGAATGACAGCTTATCAAGGCCTATCGTACTATTGAATAAATTTTTTGAGATGAAGTATATATAAATGTTGTGTAAACGTGAACGAAGGAGAGTCATAGAAAGAATTTCATATGATTGGCTGTTTAAATCAATTTAATTTTACATTATTTATACAGTTTAAGGTACTTAAAAATAAAACTACAATGGATAAATAAGACAATTTTATTAGGTTATAGGACTCCACTATTAAAAATAATCAAAATACTTTTTAGAGAAGCTAACATGATTATAACCTATTTTCAGATGTCGTCATTATGCTAACTTCAATAAAACAAAAAGGGATTTTGATTATTTTTAAGTGTGAAGTCCTACGACTCTAATAAAACCTTCTACATACTTTGTTCTTATTTATCCTTTGTAGGCTTACTTTTTTAAAAAAATACTTTAAAATATATAAATAATGTAAAATTGAATTGATTTAAACAACCAATCATATGGAAGTCTTTCTATAAGAAGAGGAATACATAGATTCATATTAGCCTAGTACCGTACAGCGCTGCATATAGTATCCCGGGTATTTTTCAAGAAAGCTGGCCTAGATTGAATAATGCCCCCCCAAATATTGGAAGATTGGAGGATAATACAAATAATTGTTACTGATCAATATATACCTTGCTATTAGACATATCAAACCCTATGAAAAGATCGCACTATAATTAAGAAAATTAGATCACAAATCGCTTGTCAAAAAAAGGGGGGATACTACTCCAGGGGAGTACTGTATGCAGCGCTGTACGGTAAAGTGCTCAGAATCTGATAAGATTAAAAGTTGAATACGTATAACGATAAACAATAATTATCATTTCTGGGATGAAAAGTTTTAAAAGGAAATTATAATCTAAAAAGCGTGACTTCCAAATAAGGTAGTGCCAAATTATTCATTTGTCGTTACGTATGAAATTTACAACTAAATAAATAAATAAAAAATAATAAAATATTGTTATTATCTAAATTCAATTCTTTTTATGCGGAAACACACTTGATTTTGTCAGAATAAAACCCGAAACATCTTATTCTACGGGCAGAATACTCAATCAAAATTTTTATTTCTATAGTCACACATTGAGAATCATCATATGAATGTTATTTATAATGCAAGCATTTTTAGATAGAAAAGTAAATCCAATTTTAGTAAAACATACATTATTCTTATATACATTTTGTTTCAGAACAAATGAGATGTCGTTGAGAAATCAGATAGCATTTTCTTTGCGAATGGATTAATTATAAAAAAGCTGTGTTTTCGAATTTTGTTTCTCATGCATCCTCCTTCCACGCAGACATTTCACGACACGTTTTTTTACGTTTACACTTTTTTTTGCGGTTTTACCTTACGATTCAAATATTAAAATATGGTTTATCTATTTGACATCCCTGCTTTTTTTATTATTTTGCGTGAAACGCTCGAAGTTTCGATCGTTCTTGCTGTACTCCTAGGCGTTATTGACAGTCTTTTCCCTGATGATAAAGATAACGCCTTGCGAAAGCAGTTTAAAAAACAACTATGGATTGGGACATTTTTAGGATTAATTGTGTCACTGATCCTTGGTAGTGTTTTTATTGCTGTTTTCTACACCGCTGCCAAAAATTTATGGGAAGAAAGTGAACCTGCGTGGGGTGAGTTCATCACAAATACCACAATTGCTTTGATTTCATACGTATTTATCTAATCACATGCCTTTTAATTTTAATATAGAGGGCTCCTTTGCTCTTATTGCCACTATCGTTATAACTATAATGTCGTTAGGTATGATTCGTTTTCAGCAATGGAGAAAAAAATGGGAAACCAAACTCCAAGGTAAAACCGAATTATATCTCGAACGACATAATAAAGGAAACAAATGGGCGCTAATATTACTGCCCTTTACCGTCATTTGCCGCGAAGCATTGGAAGCAATTGTATTTATTGCTGGGGTATTTATTATATCTATTATATTTTTTGGTACGATTAGCGTTAGCATTTGTTTATACTTTTATCATTTCATAGGTTGGTTACAATAAAGATCCCTCCGGCCTTCCTATCCCTATTATTACGGGTCTTATTACCGGCTTCTTCATAGGATGGCTCATATATAGAGGCTCTCACACTGTTTCGCTTAAAATATTTTTCATCGCCACAACTACCTTATTATTATTCATTGCTGCTGGTCTTTTCTCTAGAGCCGTTTATGAATTTCACGAAATCTCTGGTGCCCAAAAGATCGTTGTTTGGGAATTAAATTGTTGTGATCCGGAAGCAGAAAATGAACATTTTTGGTCTATCATGGGTTCAATATTTAGTTGGAGAAATGTGGCTACTGTTGATTCAACAGTTAGCTATTTCGCTTATTGGCTTGTAATAATTATTGTGTCTGTGATAATCATAATACGCGGAAAGAAAGCCGATAACGATGCCATTGACACCATAGAACACAATGATTCTAGCGAAAAAGGCGAAAAAGACGAAAAAGACGTAGCAAATATCGAACTCGTTTAGTACCTTAATTACCAAACTTCCTTCTTTATATAGAAATGCATTACATATATATTTAATCATAATTTTTAAGTAAATAAAAACCATTAATTCTTATTAATTTATATTTATCGTTTTTTAACAAAAAAGAAAAAAAAAATTCAAAAAAAAATCAGATCAAAAATCAAAAAAGAAAAGTACATTTATATTATTATATTTATTATTGTTGGTAAACTTATTAAATTCCATATTTGTCACAAGCTAGCAGATACGTATCACTTCACAGCAAATCGGTTCACATAAACAAGTTTATTTTATAAGTAGCTGTGCAAGACAGTTGCACAAAACCAGAAACACCATTTCAGTCACGCAATCCATTCCTGGTATAAGAAAATGACTCTTTATAAAAGAAGTGCAATCTGAATATTGGTTTGAATTTCAGTGACTGAGCCTAAAAACCCATTGATGAAGTCAATGTCTGACTGCTATATAGTTGGTTAACTAGCGTCACTCGGTTCCAATGAATCCGACCCAAAATTCTGGGGCCCTGCAAAAAACATTAAATTTACGAAACATAATTTAGCGCCCACTACGTATTTAGAATGACCGACAAATTCTTTCAATTAAGTCTTTGACGATCAGTTATTATCATTTTATCAGCCCGATAAAAACTTTGATGAAAAAAAAATAAAAATTATCAAATATTTAGCATTGAGGTCTTTAAAATATATTGGGTCACTAATTTTTGTGCCTAAAATTATTATATTTATTATTGTTAGTTATTGCATCTTAATTTTTGATTAAACTATAAATAATTTTTGGTTTTTAAATTAATTACTTTATTTTTTTTTAGGATTAAAGTAAAATCTAATTTTAAATCTTTATTTGTTTATTTTATTTTATTTATTTATTTTTTTTTAACTTTGACAACGTTGTCAGTTGGTTTATTAGATTCTAAATTTTTGTAATACAATTTGTAGTTATGTACATCAATTACTATTTTAACTTTTACTTAACTGACTTTACATGGTTACTTATATAATGCTTAAGTTCATGTTTGTCACATGTTTGTATGCAGTTATCATAGTAATTACTTATGGTTAAAGTGTACTATTAAATAATACACTTTTAAATTTAATATAGTATTTTCTAACTGCAAGTATTAGTTCTGTTATAGTAATATTAGGTTAGTCATAAAAATAAGTATAGAAAGTTTTAGAAGGTTTACCTTAAGGATAAAATAGTCTTAAGATTGATATAACAACTTGAGCATAACTTAGTAATATTAATATAGATTGCAAATTCAAAGGGTTTAAAATAAAACATCTAAGCAGTGATGTTAAATATAACAATTGGTAGGAAACTCTTGAGCAAATTCTTTAAATAGATAACATTAAAAAAATATATATATAACTAATTATATACTTTTCTTATAATGATTCACAAAATTATATTATCAAAAAAGTTATTAATAAAAGTCAAAAAACTAAAAAGATCTTCTTAATATCAAAAAAAAATAAAAACCAAATATAGAAACTTTTTATTCTTATGAATAACTAGAATTTCTGAAAAAAAATTTCAAAATTAGAGAAAAAGACAATAATATTATATAAATTTTTTAATATTACAATTATTCAACAATTATGATATTTAAAATTTTATATAAATACTTTCAAATTATATTAATTTTCCTAAAAATAAAATTTTTAAAATTATAATCAAAAATAGTAATTGCTTTAAATAATTTTTGTTAAATCTAGAAACAAAATTCTATACTACAAAATTATTTAAATATATTATTGTAAAATATTCTTTTTTAAAATAATAAAGAATTAGAAAAAGTTATCAATTTAAACTCTATAATAAAAAACCTAATAGAATTTAATATCAATAAATTGTTTTAATTAGAAGAAATATATCTATTTTAACTGAAGTCTTATTTAACAAAATAATAATAAAGTTAAAAAAATAATAAAATCAATTATTTAATTCAAATAATAAATAATTTAAAACAGACATTTAACTCCCAAGTAACAGGTCTGGTATTCAAATCTCATGAACAGCAAAATTTGAATAATTATACCTGTATTATGATAACTGTATCTTGTCGATCAGTTGGACAAAAGAAGATAATCTGTAATCTTAGATATATTATCTCGAATGAAAGCTTGGAGCATCTATATAAAGTATAATATTACACATATATAGAGAAATATTAATAACTAATGTTGTATAAAACTTCAGTGCAAACCTATGATAAGACTACTATGTGCATAACTCTAAGAAATCAGAATACAGAAATCCACTTGGAAATTCTGAGTAAAGAGATAGCATAAATTTTTGACAGTACTACTGGACTATCAGAAGCCTTAGAAGAAATAACTAGAATAGAACAAATAACAATATATGTAGAGGAGCATATATCAACCAGACTGCCAAAAATTACCATAGGAAAAGAATCTTAGAATACTATATTAGGCCATTTGGATTAGTAGTCTAAGAAATCTTGTAAGTTCAAAGTAAGGAGAAGATGTTAGAAAAAGAAGTTATCAGAGTTCTAGTAAACTTTACAAGAGTATAGCGGTTTAATGATTAGCCTTGACTGCAAGTAATAGCCTAGGCCAGAGCAGTACTAGGTCAGCTGTAAGTATGGGATACAAAAAGCTCTAGTGGACTTAGTATAAAGTTAAATATGACTTAGTAACTATAGTATATTTTAGTAACCCTGCAGTTGATAGAGTAAAAGTAAATACAGAAACTAAAATGTTTAAATAGAAAACCCATAAACAGGTTTTAGATATAGCAACTAGTATAGAATCTTTGAGCAGACTACTTAAAATAAACAATAACTAAAGTTGTATAAGTGCCTAATTGTACACTCTTTTTATAATTGTCTCTGTAGTTATTGTACATAATAATTATATGCTGACTGATTATTAATAAACTCTTGGGTTATAATTACTTACCTTAACATTAAAAAAAAACAAAAAAAAACAGACATTTGTATTAACAACTTAAAGTATAATTAATTTTTTTCTAAAAAAACATGAAAAGAACAAGTTAATTGAATTTTAAGTTCTTATCTATTCTTGGATATACTTAATATAATTTAAACAAGAAAATCAAAGCCTATTACTATTTAGAACTAATTTTTTTTTTAACTTTGGCGACAATGCCAGTTGGTTTTTATTAGCCTTAATTTGATATAGTACAAATTTATGGTTACATTTTTTAGGATCGATTATTACTAGTACTATATACTATCTAATTT
>CAJVQA010007428.1:0-13852 GCA_910591915.1 Cetraspora pellucida | reverse complement strand
ATGTCATTAATATATAGCAACAATAGTGTAGTTTAGGAATAATTTTTACTTATACATTTATATCCAATTGATATATCCATGTATTACTATTTTTCTTACTTAATATTATATATAAAAAACAAAAAAAAAAAACAATAGCTAACTTAATCTATTACTGTATTAGAATCTCACATATCAGCAGATTTTTGATAATAAATGAATATCTTATGTTTATTTTTCTTAATCCTATTTTTGATGAATTTTTGTTAAATTTGATATTCAGAATAGAATGAAGTACAGATACTTACTAGTTTTTTTTCATTTGGAGAACTTGTAGCTTTAAAAGTTTTAAGTATAATAGATGTTTCTTGTTAATTAAATTTTCTAAAATAATGACTAATCCAGTTTTGAATTGTAATTACTTTAGACACAGTTCTTTTTGATTATTTCAGAATATGCAAACCTTAACAGTTTCTTATGCATCTTCTTTGCTGTTATTTTATCATTAGGGTTTAGGTTTCTATTTAAAAAAAATTGTTTTAAAAAATCTACAACATTGCTTTAATTCTTTTTCTTTATACTTTTTTCTAAATTTAGCATTTGTAAAAGATGCCCAATCTTTGGATATTTGAAATGTTTTTTTAATGTTCCTAAAAAGATTTATACTAGTTAAATTTAAAATAATTTCAATAAATTATAATGATTTTATGAATCTTTTACTGATATTATCTGTTTTAACAGATTTTTGATGATAAATAAATGCATTATGTTTATTCATTTTAGCTCTAATTTTATCAGAATTTCCTATTTTAGCAGAATTTTAATAATAAATGAATGTATTATATTTATTCATTTTAGCTCTAATTCTATCAGAATCTTCCATTTTAGCAGAATTTTAATAATAAATAAATGTATTTTGTTTATGCATTTCAACTTCAATGCTACTGGAATTTCTTATTTTAGTAAATTTTTGTGACAAATGAATGCATTTTGTTTATTTATTTTAACTTCAATTCTGCTAAACTCTTCTGTTTCAGCAGATTTTTGAAAATTAACAAATGCTTGATGTTTATTCATTTTAGCTTTATTTTCTAAATAAATATTACAAAATAAATAAACAAATTATTATTTTATTTTTTAATTTAATTTAAATTTGAACATCAATTACTCATTCAGACTAATTTTTGATAGTGGCTAAATGAATTTTGTTTATCTATTTCAATTTCAATTCTATTAAAATTTTCTATTTTAGTAGATTCTTGAAAATGAATAAATGCATCTTGTTCATTAGCATCATTTTCTAAACAAATAATACAAAATAAAAAATATAATTTTATTATTTTATTATGTACAAATTACTACAAAAAATTAAAGTAAATAGTTTTTATCTTTAATATTCATCTCAAAATAATTTTTCTTATTATTGAAATTTATAACATCTGTTTCATAAGTAGTAGGTTATTAAAACAGAGTTGTAAAATTACTGCTTACTTTCTATTTCAATATCTTTACTTATTAAATTATTTGAAGAAACTACAATTTATCACTAATTTTTTATTTTATCTTTTTTTTAGCAAATTATTCATATATTACAGCATACCTTTTATTGTTAGGATTGGCATAGTCCAATTAGATATAGGTTCTGTGTATGCTGAAACTATGGATTTGAACAATAAGAGATATATTAAATTCTGCAAGTAAAATTTTTTTTCATAATTCTAAGTAAAGCAGTTTCTTAGCATAAATAAATTCAGCAAACAGCCTTTTTACAGGCTATTCTTAGCAATACAGTTTTGAAATTCCAGTCATAATTTTGATTTTATTTTTTTTAGTTTAAATTTCTATTTTTTTTTTTTTGATTTAACTTAATATTTTTAGCTTCTGATCTACTACTTTTATTATTATGATTTATTTTAATTTTAGCTAATGATGTTTTAAAAAGCTTTTGTGCTATTTTAACTATATCCTTGCCTTCAATTAAGTCAAAACCAACTCAAATATATTATTTAATGCTATAGCTAATCTAATATAGTATTAAAGCATTTAATATGTTAGTCTTATTAGTTTTAAAAAATAATATAAAAAAAAAATTTAACAACATGTTTGCATGATGAGAATCAATAGTTGTTTTAGCTTTTCTTGGCTTCAAAAACAACTATCATTTTACTTTAATAGAATACCAAGTATGCCAATATGCTATAATAGTCATCAACTCTAAATTGTGATAGTGTGCACTGTTATTGAAAATTACAGTTATCCATTTTGGTTTCTGTTTCATTGAATCAAATACAGCTTCAAATAAAGATGCAGTGAACCAGATATCTTGCTTTGTATTAGTAGACTAATAGTCAAATGCCTGAGCATTTAACATATCTTAATTTTCTATTTTTCTAAAAACTTGTATAATATGCAAAGTCTAATTTCTTTTACCAAAAAATCTTTTTTGGTTTTATAAACTGATTTTAGAAGAATTCTCATCTTATAATCAGCAACAACTAAAGTGCCTTCAAGGTTCAACTGAGCTAATGTTGTTTTAAACTAAGTATTAAGATAAGTTTTTTATGCTTGATGGCCTAGATAATGTTTTAATCACTCTTGAATTTTGTATAATTATGTTATGTATTTATTATTTACACAGTTTTCTAACTAATAAAAAAACTTATAAAAGTATTTATACTTAGAATATCTTGAAAGATGTAAAGCTGTACATTCTCTAAAAGCATAAATAAGGCAATGATTAATACAAGAATTGTGTAAAATTTTTCTATCTAGTGCTATTACTAACTTTTACTTAAAATCTTTCTTAAAATAGCATCACAATTGTTCAATTTGTAAAAGTATTTCATTCTAATAAAAAAAATTTTTATTTTTGCTCTAATAAAAATTTTTTTTTTAATAAATTAATACTCATATTCTGATTAAGTTTCTAATAAATTCCAATTTAAATAAATTTTTGCATATAGGCAGCTATCAATTAATACTATATACACACACTAAGTATAAACTAAAAACTTCTAAAAAAAAAATGTTTTTTTTTTTCTTCTTAACAAAAAAAAAGTTTGCTAACAAAAAAAAAGTTTGTTAACAAAAAAAAATATTTGCTAATAAAAAAAAAGCTTGTTAACAAAAAAAAAGCTTGCTAACAAAAAAAAAAGTTACTAAAAAATAAACAAAAAAAAATTTGTTTACCAACAAAAAAAAAAAAATTACTTACGAATTAAAAAAAAAAAAAAAAATTTTAATAATATTTCAATCTTATCAGTAAATGTACTTTACATAATTTTAATTAAATTTTCAAAAGATTCAAAACTATAATTATTACAAATTCTGCAAAGGCCATCCAAATCGCTCTAATATTTTGATATATACAATTTGCAATGCAATCTATGAAAGAGGTTTTTTTTATCCTATTGAGGAAAGTTTGTTGAAACTTATTTCAAAGTAAAGCCTTGTTATTATGTAAATAAAGAATAAACAAGTTAGTTTTCAGGTCTGTCTTGTAAAAATGTATTGTAACATTATCTTTATTAAAAAAAAATATTTTGAATTGTCTTTCTTTAAATTTAGTCATTAATTTAGTTATTTTTTTTAGCATTTCCATTAGTGGTGTACCAATACCATAGAGACAAAAATGTTTTCTGGCTTTGTATATAGTTTTTAACATTACCTATATTTAAGAATTATATTGTATTAATAAATTTTATAAAAAAAAAATACTCGATGTCTTATTTTTAATTCTTTTTTAAGAACCTAATAATCAAAGTAAAATGTGATAATAAATAGTATTCAAATTTTTCTACTAGTCTCTCTTTTATTAATTTTTAATATATAGTAAAAACTATTCCAGAATTAACAATTTGTAACAATATTATGTAAAAAATTTTAATCTTTTATTTGAATTAATTCTTATTAATATAAGTTTTTTAGAGTTTGCTAATTGGTCCTAGGATTTATAATATACATCTAAAATTTGATATTAGACTTTTTTTTGAAATAGGATGTAATATTTGTACATTTATAAGCTAGAAACATAGAATGCCAGACTGCTAGTTTTTTGTATTAAAATAAATAACTAGACAAGTATATATTATATAAAACATGTAGTAGCTAAACTATTGTACTTTGTTATATAATCTATTTAGTAAAAAAATGTGTCAATTTTTATTAAGCATTAAAAATTTTCTATATTTAATATGCAGATCAAAAATTTGTTATAAAATTGATATATTATTCTATTAAAGTAATGTACATGTTATATCTTTTTTTTTTATTTGTCAACAATACCTAAATTTTTAAATCTTTTAATCCAAAAAGTGTAAAATAATTCCTATTTTGATATATTTCATACTTTTTCTAAATAATAATTGATGTTTTGGCAACATATTAGTATACTTTATTTTTATCTTTATAAATCTGCAAACTACAATAATTGTCTAAAACTTATTATAAAATAAGATAAGTCTCTGAATTACAGTGTATTAATAAAAATAATGTATAATCAGAATTAACGTATAGAAAATCTTTGTATAAAGAATATCCAAATTTTAAAATTATTATAAAAAACTTTTCAACTTTTATGAATAATAGAAAAAACAGAATATTAGTAAGTATTTTTAATATAATCTCTTTATTATAAAACCCAAATACTGCTAAATCTAAATGTTTAATTTGACTTTCAAATAATTTTTGATATAATAAGTTGATTGCTTTTGAAGATGAGTTTTGTATATTACTAAATTTTTTTTCTACTAAATACAAAAAATCTGGTTGCAAAGGATTTGATAAGTTATTAACAATAAATAAAAAAAATGCATAATTATTTATTACAGTTATTATACTCATATTAAGACAAAAAGAAAAATTTAAAATACTATTATTTATAATTTTTAGATTTGGAATCCACCAATCTTGAGCATATAGTCCATAATGGAGATTTGAGTTTATTTGCCCTTTGTTTATAAGTCATACTGTATATTTTTTAGTTTTTGACATTTTAAATGAGACAATCTTTCATCATTTGTAATACTATAAAACTTCACTATTAAATGCCTATTACTTATAATTAATAAATGTTGATCATTTTATACCCTTTAATTACAATTTGTTAATTAATTTTTTTCCATTTATTTAGCAACTAGATATAGGTCTACAAGCACTAATGTACATAAAAAAAAGATTTTTATCACCAATAAGAATAATAAAAGATTATATCATAAATTCAGTTTTCAAGATGCAATTAAAATAATAAAAATGGAATTAATAAATAATGCTGAAAGTACATCCATAGTGCAAAATACAATAAAAACAATTTAATTTTAAATATTGAATTGGAAAAAAGAAAAATTGCTTTATTAGAACATCAAATCAGAATTAGAAAAAAAACTGCTAAAGCAGAAGCTATTGAATTACAAAATCAGCAGTTAAAAGCAAGCTTGGGCTTGTAATTTGGATAACTTGGATTTTTTTAAATAAAAATACTTATTTTTGTATTTATTTGCAATTAAATAAATGCTGATTATAACTTAAAACTTCATATTTTTGAAATATTAATATGAGATCAATGCCAGGTATCTCAATAACTCAATTATGCATGTTTTCAGGAATTAAGTCCGGTATTATAAAAAAGTTATTTATTAAAAGACTTCGAAAGTACTAAAATATAAAAGAAATTCGTATGTACTAGTGCGAGTTTTTTTTTTTTAAACGTACGTACGTACTATCAAAATTTTACCTTATTTTTGTACGTCCGTACTAATTTGCATTACCGTACCGTACTACTTTACTAACTATCTTTTTAAAACATAAAAGTGGTAAATATTTATCATTATGTTGCGAGTAATACAACTCCTAAAAATGAAATCCAACATAAAAATAAATTAATGAAGGGTTTAACAATCGATTTCTTGTAGTATACGTATTCATTTTCTTCTAATCACTTTTTATGTTCACCGACTGGTTAATTTCCTTTTTTGGATTTATATGAAGAATACGTACTCAAAAGCTAGGACTGAAACCGGTCTTGGCGCACTAATTAAAAATTATTCTTAACGTAAATGTTGTAATCGTAATCCTTAATTTGTGTTTTCACGCATTTTGTTTATTTACAAAATCAAATTTTAGGGTGTTCATCGAATCGTAAATCAAATAATAGTTTGGGCCATATATAAAACTTATTATGTAAGGATTGAATAAATTATTTTAATACAATTTACAAAGGTACATTTTTCAAATCAAAGACATAAGATTTTTATATCGTAATTGTTTTTAAATTGTAGCTTTTATTTCTCTCTTTCTGATAACAATCTCTGTTTATGGGATTTTAATTGATTCATAGTTGTTAAAATTGAGTAATGCCTGTCTACTTTATTAAAGAATTAACTATTAATAAATAGAATAAATCGAAAAAATGCTGTTGTTAATATGTCTTTCACAAAAAATTGACTAGCAATTAATATGTTAGTTCAAAAGTAAATTAGTTATATGTTGGCTACTTATGATTTGATTTGATTAGTTTGATGATCACCCTAATAAGGCGTACATATAAGGAACGATTATGATTTTTAGATCGTACGTACGTACGTTCGTATTATTAAATAAAACTTAGTACAAACAAAAAGGCATGGCAAATATATCAGAAAAGTGGCTTGAAGAAGCTATTTCTGGTGGACATATTAAGTATATCGAATATAATGAATTTACATACTCTAGTGCGATTGGTGATGGAGGCTTTGGAAAGGTTTCTAAATACGAGTGGAAAGAATGTGAATTAACCGTTGCTCTCAAATGTCTAAAAGCTAATACTGAATTAAGTTTAGAAGAAAAGGTTATTGGAGATTTTATTAATGAGGTATTATATATATTAAAACTTGAGTTACTTCTTGCCACAATATTAAGTATCTACAATTTCTGATATGTATAATAAAGCTTAAACTATTGCGACAAGTCGATTCCCATCCTAACATTATTAGATTTCATGGGGTCACGAAAGGTATATATATGTATATATATAGTTCTTTACTTCTAAATTTATAAAGTAATAAATATTTAATGTATAGCCGATAATATTAACATGTTAATTAATAGACAATAATGGATATTATAATATGGTTTTACAACACGCTGATAACGGAAATTTACGAGAATATCTAAAAGCAAATTTCTCAGCATTACAATGGACTGATAAATTACGCATTTCTAAGGAAATAGCCCATGGCCTTTTGTTCTTACACAAAAATGATATTATTCATAGAGATCTCGTAAGTATATTATTTTTATATTATGAATTTTAGTTACAATAATTTAATGATATAATATATATAATAGCATTCGAAAAACATCTTAATTCATCAAGGACAACCAAAGATTGCTGATTTTGGATTATCAAAACACATAAACGAGACATCTGCAACTTCAAATTCAGCTTTTGGAATGACGGCATATGTCGATCCTATGTATCTTTATGATCTCAAGTATGTACGTAATAAAAAATCTGACGTCTATAGCTTGGGTGTAATTCTTTGGGAAATTTCAAGCGGAAGACCACCATTCCAGTCCCTTGAATCATCACCTAGTAGGCTTCTTCTTTACATTAGTCGGGGAAAGAGAGAAATTCCTATAGAAGGTACACCATCTCAATATATTGAACTTTACGAGGAATGTTGGGATAAAGATCCTGCTAAGCGTCCAGAAACCAAATTAGTTCACAATATCTTAAAGCAAATTAATCCTAACGAAATTTTGAACCAATACCATCCTTCAAGTAAGTTATAAGACTACATAAGTGCATTCATCAAATTCAATTCACTCTAATTCACTCAAAATTACGTCATCTCTTCTCCTCTTTATTTGCCTGATACAAAATTTTAAATATTCAGTGCAAGACGATAATAATATTGAAAGTTTAAGAAAGGAAGCACGTGAATTTTTTGAGCAAGGCAAATTTCTCAAAGCGTTAGAACGTTTTGAAGAAATCTTTAAACACAGCCAGTATCCTGAAGATCAAAAAAGTGCTTCAACCTGGGATTTGTCTTTTAATAAATGTGGCATTCTAAAAATAAACAAGTTAATAAAGGCACTTTGCAAGAACTCCACGCTAACTTCTTTGAATCTTCGATCTAATGCGCTTGGACCAGAAGCAGCGATAGCATTAGCAGATGCACTTTGCAAGAACTCCACGCTAACTTCTTTGAATCTTTGCGATAATCAACTTGGAGCAGAAGGAGGAAAAGCATTAGCAGATGCACTTTGCAAGAACTCCACGCTAACTTCTTTGAATCTTTGCGATAATCAACTTGGAGCAGAAGGAGGAAAAGCATTAGCAGATGCACTTTGCAAGAACTCCACGCTAACTTTTTTGAATCTTAATTATAATCAACTTGGAGCAGAAGGAGGAAAAGCACTAGCAGATGCACTTTGCAAGAACTCCACGCTAAATTGTTTGAATCTTCTAACTAATGCACTTGGACCAGAAGCAGCGATATCATTAGCAGATGCACTTTGCAAGAACTCCACGCTAACTTCTTTGAATCTTTGTGATAATCAACTTGGAGCGGAAGGAGGAAAAGCATTAACTGTTGCACTTTGCAAGAACTCCACGCTAACTTCTTTGAATCTTTATGATAATAAACTTGGAACAGAAGAAGGAAAAGCATTAGCAGATGCGCTTTGCAAGAACTCCACCTTAACCTCTCTCGATATTGGTAATAATAACCTTGGAGCAGAAGGAGGAAAAGCACTAGCAGATGCACTTTGCAAGAACTCCACGCTAACTTCTTTGAATCTTTATGATAATAAAATTGGAGCAGAAGTCGGAAAAGCACTAGCATATGCACTTTGCAAGAACTCTACACTGACTTATTTGGATCTTCATTTTAATGAAATTGGAGCAGAAGGAGGAAAAGCATTAGCAGATGCACTTTGCAAGAACTTCACGCTAACTTCTTTGAATCTTTATGATAATAAAATTGGAGCAGAAGGAGGAAAAGCATTAGCTGATGCACTTTGCAAGAACTCCTTAATCTCTCTCGATATTGGTAATAATAACCTTGGAGCAGAAGGAGGAAAAGCATTAGCTGATGCACTTTGCAAAAACTCCACGCTAACTTCTTTGAATCTTCATTATAATGAAATCGGAGCAGGAGGAGAAAAAGCATTAGCTGATGCACTTTGCAAGAACTCCACCTTAATCTCTCTCGACATTAGTAATAATAACCTTGAAGCAGAAGGAGGAAAAGTATTAGTTGATGCACTTTGCAAGAACTCCACGCTAACTTTTTTGGATCTTGGTTATAATAACCTTGAAGCAGAAGGCGGAAAAGCATTAGCAGATGCACTTTGCAAGAACTTCACTCTAACTTCTTTGAACCTTTATGATAATAATCTTGGGTCAGAAGGAGGAAAAGCATTAGCTGATGCACTTAGTAAGAACTCCACCTTAATCTCTCTCGATATTAGTAATAATAACCTTGGAGCAGAAGGAGGGATTGCATTAGCAGATGCACTTTGCAAGAACTTTACGCTAACTTCTTTGAATCTTCAATATAACGAACTTGGTTCAAAAGGAGGAAAAGCATTAGCATATGCACTTTGTAAGATCACTACACTGAAAGAATTGAATCTTCGAAATAATAAGCTTGGAGCGGAAGGAGGAAAAGCATTAGCAGATGCACTTTGCAAGAACTTCACGCTAACTTCTTTGAATCTTTATAATAATAACCTTGGAGCAGAAGGAGGAAAAGCATTAGCAGATGCATTTTGCAAAAACTTCACACTGAAAGAATTAGATATTAGAAACAATAATATTGGTGTTACCATAAAATCTAATAATTCAAATCTTAAAATAAAACAAAATTAATATTATTAGAAAAAAATATAAAGGTCATTTAAGTCTGAATAAAGTAAACGTTTAATTAATTGTTGAGAGAGTAAGAAAGAGAGAATATATTAATATTAAATATTACAGCTTAATAACTAGTTTAATAAAAATAAACAAAATAAATTTTAATAAATAAAAGTTTACTTTTTGTACTATTTGTTAGCACAATTAAAAAATATTTTAAAAACCTAAATTAATATATATTTAAATAACTTTATATACAAAAATTTAATAAATATATAAATATAATTTGATACAATTTTTTTATTTAAAGTTTTTAATAAGTCGTTAATTTTTATTAGAGCTCCAATCTGAATAAATCCGCCATTCATTTATCCTTATTTGAATTTATCCGAATATTCACTTATTATTGATATTCAGATAATCTAGCAAATATTCAGATAATTATTCAAATATCAATAATAAAACGGATATCTGAATAAATTTAGATTCTGGATATTCGATAGATAAATGGATAAACGGATAATGGATCAGAACTCTACTTTTTCTAAACTTAATATATTATTATTAGTAAACTATTTATAACAACTTTTTTTTACAGATTCTTTAAATATCAAAAATATATGAAAGTATATTAGAAAAATATGCTTGAAATCTTAATAAAAAAGGCAAAGTATTAAAAGTTATATCTAGTTTATGATAAAAGGCAAAGGAAAAATACAAAGACAGCATAGAACAAAAAGCAATCCAGATTTTTAATAAAAATTTAAATTTTTTGAAAATTTCTATTATTTTTTTTCTGTAAATCTTACAGGTTATACAAAATAATGTACAAAACAAACAAAATAAACAAATGAACATTAATGATAAATTAGTTCAGTTTGGATAATAGAAAACACATAATATAGAAAATTTTAGAATAAAATAAAAACTAAATAACAATTGGTTATAAGCAAAAATATATATAAAATAAAAATTAATATGCTTATTAGAAAAAGTACTAGAAAGGTTATTACAAATTTTGCAGAAACTTAAAAATATAGAATTAGTTAAAATATTAAAGACAATAAAAATTATACAAATATTATAAAAACAAATAAATATATAGTACTATATTTATAACAAATATGATAAATATAATAATAAGAATATGTCAACTTAGTGAAGTAGATATATTGCTAACCTTTCAAGTAGTAGGTTGAATATTTAAATTTTATTAATAGTAAAAATTTAAATAATCATCTATATAATACTTGTATTATGATAACTGTTTTTAATAATTAGGTTAAGATATCTGTAATAACAGTTATACTAACATAACTAGCAGGTCATATAACATCTGTTTAGTATAAAATTATACAAAGAAATGCAAACTGATATTAAGTAGTGCAAACTCTAAATAAGTTCTTAAATCTGTTAAAATTAGAAAACAAGAAGTCTATTTAAGAAGACCTAAATAGAGAAGTAGTATGAATTTTTAACTGTGCTATTGTAAAGGTTAGACTTAAAAAACAGATATTAATATTAAAGTATCTGAATAAATAAGAAACTCTAAATAAAAATATTACTAACTTGACTACTAAAACAGATTAAAAAAAAAAATATCAGACCAATCTAATATATCAATAAACTGATTATAGTTTTACTAAACTATCTGAATTAGAAATTTGAAAAACAGATAGAGATATACTAAAGTACTGAAAATATGTTATAAAGTATAATGCAAATGGCTTTAAATCACCTATCATATGATTTTGTTTATTTTTGTTAGCAGATTATATAATATACTTATACTCAATTAAAATATAAAATTTAAAAAAAACTCTTTTCACTGATCTACATTTTTATAAGAAAGTGAAATCCAAATTATAAAGAAAGTGAAAAACTAGACTAAGAATAACATTTTGAACAACTAAGAAATAATTTCAAGAAGGAAAAAAGAAATAGACTTAGTTAGAACAACAACTGGAAAAAATAGAAGCACAACAGAAAATTTTTGGACTCTTGTAAAGTTGAGATGAAAATTTTGAAAAATTTGGAGATTTGACTTAGACCCTGAATAATAGTAAATAAACACGTGACATATATCAACAATTTTCGATAAACAAAGTACACAGAGCAAATACATCCTAATTAGAAAATATAAACTTATTAGCAAAATCAATAACAAATAAACTATAGGGGATTCTAAAAATAGTAAACATCAATAGAATAGTCTAGAAACAGATATACAAATCACAATGAAAATGCTCCATAATCAATTTTTAATTCAACATATGCAAGAAACAGGTGATATAATTCGTAGATATTTAAATAGTTGTAAGTTGAATCAAGTACTAAGAACAACTATGTACAAGAACCCAAGTGACATCAAAATTATAGCGAAAGGTTTAGCAATTAATAATCCAAAAAATATTACAACAAAAGACTTAACACTATATGGCCAAATACTTGAAGTGCTTAAAGTTAAAACAAAAGTAATGATAACTTTACTGAAAAAGTTTATTAAAGATTGGGTCAACAAAATAAGAATGGTAAATCTTAACCCAGCATCAGTTAAATATACAGTAGGTATAAGCAAATAGGAAATACAAAAAGAAGAAGGAAAAATGGAAGGAGTGGAAAAAAATCAAAATGAAAAAGAGAATCTCAACAATAATATACTCTCAAAGAAAAGACGTCAAGCAATTAATAATGAAATAGAATTGAATACAGATGTTAAAGTTATAACAAGCTAAATTAAAAAACTTAATATAGAACAGCAATACCAAGAAGCAGATACAAACTACTTTACAGAAATAAGAATAAAAGTTAGAAAAGAAAAGGTCAATAAAAACATATCAGTAGAACCAACAGAAATTGAACAAATGGAGTTAGAAGATCTTATATCATTGCCTACCTCTTCTTCCTCTTCATCTTCTACCTCATCTTCAGCCTCAATAGAACACAGTGATTGGTCTTCTAAATACAGAACATGTACAGAAAACAAGTCTTTCAAGAGCAATTTCCCTACCTATATACTATCTGGAGAAACAAAAGAAGAAAGAATCAAATACGTTTGATGGATTCTAGGAGAAACAAACATATAAGAACAATCAAAGAAGCTTTTAAAAAAGAAAATAATTGGATTGAAGTTGACTTTGACTGTGAGCACAGTAGAGATAAAGCAATTGAAAGAATTAGTAAGAAAGAAGAAGAATGACTTAAGCTCATTCCAGAGGAGAAAAAAATAAAAATAAAGAAAAAGACCAATTTAAGCAATCAAATGCTAAAGGAAAGCAACCTGAATATAAATTGAATAAAGAAAAAGATGAAGATAAAAATCTTCTTACTAAAAAAGAACTAGAAGAAACTTATGCCAACTATCTAACTATTTGGGACCTACTAGCAAATATAAATAGAACAGAATTAGATTTTATTTGCAGAAAAATCAAAAAGGCCAACATAGTTAGAATCAAAAGATCAAAGTACAAAGCATTGGCAGTAATCAAAACAGATAAATACAAAGATAAAGACATATCTTAGTTATTATCAATAGATGATAATAAACTAGTAAGAGTAATGAAAAGGGATGAAGATTACAAAGAAAGAAATCACCAAAGCCAATTTACAGCAAAGTTAACAGAACTCCCTGGAAGTGCATCAGAAGTACTTCTGCTATAATGTTTAAAAAACAAGAATGCAAAGTCTGTTTATATTCTATCAAATAGAAACGAGAATCAAAGAAGAACAGCAACAATCACCTTTGCAATGAAAAAGGAAATGAACTCAGCCCAAACCAAACCAATCAGATACAACAACTTCAGAGTTTATTGGGTAATAGATAAAAAGAGAGAAACAAAAAAGAGAGAAAGTTTAAAAACAGAAGAAATGAAGATATAGACGAATCTGGTCAAGACACTGATTCAGAAGATCATGAAAGTGTAGATTCTCAAGAAAGCAAAAAATATAAAAATAGAAGAAGGAACAGAAAAGATATAAATACAGAAAATCAAACACAAATGCAAGACCTTTTACAATGCATATTAACTAGGCTTG
>CAJVQA010007427.1:0-13852 GCA_910591915.1 Cetraspora pellucida | reverse complement strand
AGTTCAAGTTCAGGTTCAGTATTGAACTGAACCTGAACCTGAACTTGACCAAAGTTCAGTTCAGTTCAGGTTCATAGGAACACTAGTAAAGCTAGACTTATAAAATAGAGCTAGAACTTGTAAAACCAGATAAAAAAAAGTTTATCTTTAGAAACAGACTATTGTAATTAGCCAGACTGCTAGAATTTATTCTAAAAAAAAAGATTACATGCTAAAAGAACATGTAAATCAAAGGTATAATTGTATCTATCTTTTCAAACTATCTAGACTAAAAGCTTGATAAAATTTAAATTAAATATTAAAGTAGTAATAATATGTTATAAAGTAAGTACTAAGATTAGAATAAATTTATAAAGTCATAATAATTTAATAGTACACCCAAACTGTAAGTATTAGTTTTGGCTATAACATTATTAGATCAGTTATAAAAATAGAATCTAGAAGATTCTAAAAGATTTAATACAAGATCAAAGATTTTTTATATAAGTAAACTGCTTTAAAAACTTAATAACCATGACATATTTTTATTAACATCAACTGGAATTGTTAATAAATGTAAATAAATAGATAGATAAAAAAATTAACATGTTTAAATAAAGAACTTACAAACAGGTTTCAGATATGACAACTAGTATAAAACCTTTAGGTAGACTATTTGAATTAGATAATAACTAAAGTTGTATAAGTAACTAGTTGTATACTCTTTATATAGTTGCCTTCTGTGATTGTAATGTAACTATTTTTTTTAATGTACTATCAATAAAATCCTAAATCACAAATACTTATCTTAATGTTAAAAAAAAAATACAAATTAGAATTGAAAGAAATTAATATGATTTCAAGTAAAAAATATAGTATAATAAGTTTGTTTAAAAATAATAAAAATATAACTAAGTGTAAGTTGTAAAATATTTAAAAAAATATAAATAAGAAATTTATTTAAAATATAAAAGTTTGTTATATCAATGAAATAAGTATAGATAAATTTATACTATTTTAAAACAAATTATTATTAAAAAAAGTTTAATTAAAAAGTTTTATTTTTTTTATTTATATAATATTAAGTAAAAAAAATAATAATATTTAAATATATTTATTGAATATAAATGTATAACTAAATATTATTCCTAAACTACACTATTGTTGTTATATATATTAACAACATCTAGTATAATATTATCCTTTTATTTTTTGTTATTAGTTAAATTAACTTCTGTTAATTATTAACTACTGAAAAGAGTAAAAAGTAAACCTTTTTTTTTTTGACAGCTTTGTTATAAATCTTTATTAAAATTCTTATATATATGTTATATATATTTTAACTTAAGTTTCTAATCTGACATCCTTCAGCTGTTTTTTTAAATGCTCAAAGGCAGTTTGCTGCACTTGTTAAGAATATATTCAGATTCAGAGCTGTACTAAACTAGCCAATAAGGCTATATATAAATGGCCTTAATTTACTATAAATAAAATTTGTGATTGAGCCAGAGCATGTCTTATGTATTTTTATTTTTTTTACATATTTTTTACTTTTTTTGTCTTAATAGTTTGGCTCTTTTCTATTTTAATAGCTTTTTCTTTAAAACTAAATTTGTTAACTTCTTTTGTTGGATTTTTTTTCATATTTCTTTTTTTTTGTTTTCTTATCTATTTTTATTTTTTTTCCTTACAAAATGAAGACTTAATATTTTTTTTATATATATTTTCATAAAAGCAATTTTATGCTGTATTAATTGCTGTTATAACAAACTATTTCATTTTTTTTACTTAAATGTAATATATTTTGCAGTAATTCTATTATTTTTTCTAATATTAGGTCTTTAATTATTTCATATCTTGCTTTTACTTTTTCTTTTATTTGTATATTTTAAAATATTTTCTTAAACTGATCTTTATTTTGCTTCTGCTTTGGCTTTATCTGAGAACTTTGTCTAAACCAAATTAGTTGATATATTCTTTATACTTATTCATATATTTTTATAATATTTGCATATTGCTAATTGATCTTGATCTTCTTCTATATCTTCTTTACAAATAATACAATATAAATTTCTATATAGGTCTAAATAACATTGTGCTAGTATTTTGGCTATTAGTAATTTTTTATTTATATATTTAATTAAAGTTATATATATTTATTTTTTTCTATACTTAAGCATTTGTTTCTATTTTGATTTTTTATTTTTTTCTAAAAGTACAACCAGTTGTATATTTTATTATTCTGATCTGGTTCTGTCTTTTGATTACTGCTATAAAGCTTCATTCTATACTTTTCTTTAAGTTTAAAATTTTTTTTATAAATTGTCTTATAGGGTCTTTTACTATCTTATTTTTTTAACAAAGATTAATACAGTTTTTTGTACTGTTTTTTTTACTATCCTATCTATATCAACTAATTTAGATTCCTCTTTTACTAGTTTATCTGCTTTAATATTTCATCTATTATTGCTATGCCCTTTAACTTTAATTAGTTTTAATTTAAGCTCTTTTAATTTTATATAATCATTAAAGTTCTCTAATAAATTGTAGTTTTTTCTTTTAAGTCATTGTTTAAATGATCTTTTTATGTTTTTTCCTTCTATGTTACAATTGCTGTTGCATTATCTGTAAAAATTCTAACTGTTTTCTTTTTTAGTATCATAAGTAGCACAAACTATATTACTAATAACTTTAGTTTTATTAATGATAGCCAGTTTTATACTCCAAAACATTCTTTATTAAAGCTTTTTTTTTAATTTATTTGTACTATCCTGTATCTATGTGATCTGAATCTTGATTTGTATTTTTTTTTCTTTTTTTAAAGATCTATTTGTGTAGAAAATTAAATCTTTTTCTGGTTTTGTTTAAGTTTTTTCTATAAATAAGTTTTCTCTTTATTGCCCAACTTATTGGCTGTTTCTGGATAATTTCTGTTTTTAAATCTATGCATTGTATATATTTTACTATTTAAATACTAATGCTTTGGTTTTATTTTTTCTTTTTCATATGACTGTGCTATCATATTATAATTTATTTTCAGAGATTGCTTTTTTCAATTTTTTACAAACTTTGATATTGAGTCTTGAATTTTGTTCTTGTTTTCTTATTTTATACAATTTCTATTTTTTGATCTTTAATATAAAATACAGCTTTTGCATCTATTTAATTCTGATTCTATATTTTTTGTTTTTGTATTTATTTCTCTATGTTTTGTTAAAACCTTTTTTCATATGCTTGAAATGACTTTTTTGACAATTAGACCTGCAATTTCTTTTTCTTATTTGTTTTTAGCTATACTAATTTTTTCTTTTTTCTATTTTCTAAAACTGCTTCTAGTTAAATTTCAATTTTATATTTATTTAGTTTTTTGACTATTTAATTCTCTTATAATTCTGTTTTGCTTATTTTCTACTAACTTTTTTCTACTAACTTTTTTTCTATATTCTAAACCATTCTGCTTGTTTGTCTTTACATAATTGTTTACATATTAGCTTAAACTGTTGCTATAATAATATTTAATTATCTGACTAGCTAATTAATTGTTCTATATATATTAATTTAAGTTTTTTTTAAAGTTAATATTACTTTTTTTATAAAAATAATACCTAGCAAATCAGTAATCTTATTTTTTGTTCTATTTAAATCTGAATTTTGGTTGCCAAAATTTAATATAACTTGCAGTTTTTTAGTTTTTAGAATTGTGTAATATGCTAAATTGTCTTTTCAAATCCTATTACATAGCTTAAAAAGCTGTTATGCTAAACATTTTCTATTACATCAATTAGTAATAGTCATTGGTTTATTTATATTCTTGTGACTAATTCCTTTATGTCACTTGTATTAAGTTATATATAAAGACTTAAAATTTGCTTAATAATAAGTTAATCTTACAATAAATTGCAGTTTTCTAAATTTCTGTGCAGTATTATATTATTATCTGTTGTTCTTGCTATTCCTAACTTGTTTTTTGCTACACTTAATAAAGAACTTTGTATTTTATTAACTACTGCTTTTGTTAGCTTTGTTGTTTGCAATATATATAGTAGCTTTAATATGATACACATATTATTTATATATAATACTTGTGTTATTGTTATTTTCTTAGTGTTTAAGTTTCTTATTGTTGATCATACTGTTTCTTGTACTCTTGATCTAATTAGAGAGTCTTTTAGCTTGCAATTCAACCAAACATCCAAAAATCTTGTTATCTTGTTGGCACATTCCTCTTATATTTGCTCATCTTTAATATTTATCTTTTTGTTTTTCTTTTTTTCTCTTGAATATATAATAATTAATTTTGATTTTTTTTTATTAATTGTATATTATTCATTTTGAGGAATTCTTCTGTAATCTTGATCATTTGCTGCATTTGCATTTTGTTGTTTGCAATCCATATTGTATTATTTGCAAATACTACTACTGTCTGTTTCTATTCTGTCTTTTTAGAGCAATTTTGGTTATAATTATATGATACTAATACTGATAACATATAATCTAGATTGCAGTTTTCTTAAATTCTTTTTAAAAATAGATCATAAAATCTTCTCTATATTAGTAAAGATAAAACTTTATTTTGTTCTATTCTATTATTAATTTTATTGCATCTGTTGTGCTTTAATATGTAATAATCTTAGTTTGTCTTTTATAGAACAAATTTAATATAAATATAATTGTAATTTTAGGAATTTTAATTCTTCTTATTGCTAATTCCAGTGCCTTTAGTGATACTAAATTAAATGTTTTTTTTTATATCTTGTAATACTAGCCATAATTCTTTGTTATTATTTTTTATATTTTTCATTATAGTATTAATAATATGAACTGGCTTTTTTGTTGAATTGTCTAACAGGTTTGCAAAGTTAAGTTCTTTTAATATTTTTCTTTTACAGAGTACTTTTGTTAACCTTTTGGTAAGAATCTTGGTTATTTACTTTTTAAATATTTTTAGTAATGCAATAGATCTTATATTACTTAAGTTGTAATGCCATTTTTCACTTTTTTGTATTAGATATATTTGTAAAATTTTTTATTTTTTTAGTATAATGCCTGCCTTAATGCATATTTCTGCAAACTTCTTAAAAATTTCTTGTGTTTGCTTACTGGCTATCTGAATTAACTTATATATAATTCCTGTTATGTCTAGTGCTATACTTTTTTTTAGACCTGTTAGCATTTTTGACTATTTTTTATTTGTAATGTTCTGATGCAATTTATTATACCAGTCTGCATTTATTATGTTCTTGAAAATATAAATTTTTTTTTAACTTGTTTTTAGCATTTTTTGGTTAAATTGTCTTGCTTTTAGTTAATTTTGAAAATGGTCTTTGCTTTTTCAATATTTTTGATAGTTCTATAAACAATTTTCTTTAACCATTTACTTCTTCTATTAGTTTGTTTGTTTGTATCTTTTTGTTAAATTTGTTAAGCAAACTTTTTAACATTTTTTCATAATCATTTCTGATCATTTGACATCTTTTTTCTGTAAAGTCTTTTATTTTTTTTTGTTGTAGAGTCTTGATTTCACTTGCTCTTTATATGTATAATATTTTTTACTATTCTTTTAAATCTTTTTCAACTCTTGTGACTATTTACTTTGAATTGTATCTATATGTTTTTTGTTGATAGTTTATGTAATGCAGTTCTTTGTTTATTCTTCTATATTATTTTTTATTAATCCAACTCTAACATTTATCTTTTCTATACTGATTCACCTTTCTAGCTAAATTAGAATCTTTGATAATTTTGCTTTTTTATTTTCTTTTTCTTGTTTCTGTTATATTAAATATTCTTTTTATAGTAATTTCATCTTTGCTATTATTTGGATTTTATTGCATAAAATGTTCTACCATCTATTAAATCTATTTTGTAAAGCCTTTTTTGTGTTGTTTTGATTGTTCAAACTTTGTGACACTGTTTTTAATTCTTATAGTTGAATTCTTTTTCTCAGCTGTAGGTCCATTTCTACTTTTTAATTTTTTATATTCTCTTTGGTTGCTTTATCTCACAAGAAGATTATTCTTTGTTGCTTTATTCTTTTGATTTTAGCTGCACTATATGGTTCAATTAAATGTTCTAGTTTGATTTGTGCTATTACTGAACTGTAATCACTATTTGTGCATACATTTATCTCTTGTATTTTTGCATTGAATAATCTATCTGCTAGTTCTTCTATAATCTAAATTTAGTTATTTCTTAATTCTGAACCTCTATCTAATTATAAAAACTTTTTTTTTTAAAAATTTACTAATCTGTATGCATCTCTAAAGTCTTGTCTTGTTAGCCATTTGAGTAATGAATCTTGCTTAATTGTTTTGGTTTTTAAAATTTTTAATTTATTCAATTTTAAATCAATTACACTGTTGAAGTCTTCTATTACAATTATTTGTGTTCTTTGTAGACATTTGATATATCTTTTAATTATTATTCTTTGTATTTTTTTTATTTTTTCTTTGTTGTTTGTAGTATATAAAGCATTATAACCATTATTTCAGTTTGTTTAAACATAAAGTTGACTATAATTATGTACTTGTTTATTCTATCTATTTTTTCTAAATGTTTTTTCTATTGTTTGTTTATAAGTATACCTATATCTAACTTCTTCTTTTTATTTGGATTTGAGTTTGTTCAAAAACCTCTGTAATCACTCTAATTGCTTAACATAAAAAATTCTTCTTTGTCTGAGATATTTGTTTCTGCTATGCCAATTATATTTATTTTGTTGTTAATTAATCATTCTTGTAAAATTTTTATTTTTTGATTATTTCTTTTAAGGCTGTTAATATTGTATATTATTATGTTTAAGTTAATTTTGTTCATTGTATAGATTTTTTTTATCAGTATTTGCTTTTTTATTTTATTTTGTTAACTGTTTGTTTTGTTTCTATTTTTAACTTTTCTTTTTTTGTTCTCTTGTAAATCTTCTTTCTTTGACTTTTGAATTATTACTTAGTTGATATAAATGCTGTTTTGTATTTAATTCTGAAATAATATTTAATTTTTGTAAATAGGATCTTGCTTCTATACTCTGACTTTTTAATTCAACTATAGTACCTTTTAGAAGTGATTTATTTCTTTTTTACTTATTTTTTTTTGGTATTAAGGTAAGGCCTTGCTTATATCTTTATTAATAATTTAAAATAGTTACATATATATATTATAACTAAAGCTAATACTTGCAATTAGGACTAACCATTAAACTACTAACTATACAGCTACTACTATTATACAAAATAAATAAATTAAAAATTATATGCAAGAATAAAAGCTCAAACTAATTTGTTTGCAACCTAAACCTACTAAAGTAGTTAAAGCTTATCTAGATTTGAATATTTAGTATATAATTTGATAATATGCTATATTTAATTTATAAAATAGACCAAATGTCAATTTTATGAATTGCTTGGTCAATAGGAAGGTATGTGTTAGAGTAAGTATATAATTGATCTGGAAGTCCACAGAGGCATGAATAAATATAGTTTTTACAAAAATATATATGTCTAGTTGCTGAGTTAAATAATGTTAAGGATTTGTTAATTAGTTAAGATTAAGGTTTATTTTGTTGGTTTTTTCAGTTAAGAAGTGAATGCAATATGTTTTTTATAATTGTTTATATGATTGTTCAATAATATTAAAAAGAATATTAATAATAATTTGAGAAGCAATTTTATATGATATATTAGAGTTTTGAACTGTTAATATAAGTAACTTTGGAATAAGTTTTTTGAAAATAAGATTATAATAAAATGTGTTAAATAAGATATATAGAGGATTAAGAGCTAGGTAATGAAGAATTTTATAAGTTAGGTCATTTTTTTGGTAAGTATCAAGATCAGATAATTTGCTAAAGACAATTTGGTTAATAGAAGTTTGAATAATTTGATTGAGCAAGAGTGCATTAGTGCAAGTATGCTAGTGGGAATAGAAGTTAGCTAGGTTATAATAGAAACAATTAGTATCTGAGTATTGGTTTGAGTAAATAGTATGAAATAATTAGTATGTTGGTAACTCATTAAAAAGGATTTTGATTTTAAAGGATTTTTGTTAGTTGAGTCTAAAATTAGTAATATTGTGTAAAGTTTTTTTATTGTAATTAAAATAAAGCCAAGTGGATCTCTAATCAATATCCTGATTAAAGTATGACTACTCACTATTGCATTTTTGTAATACCTATATAGCTAATATGTAGGCTTTACATATTTACTTAACAAAGTATCTTTTAGGAAATTCTACATAATGTTGCTCCTATTGAAAAATATAATAAGTGTTCTAAAAATTTGTATAATTAAATAAGAGAAGTGGTGATGTGGATGTTGTTTGGTGAATGAGTCTGCTTGCTCATTAAAATGATTATCTAAATGAGCCTGCACTTTGTGAAAGATAATTTGTAGTTTATATAATTTAATAATATTTGAAAAAGTATGCCAAATAGGCTATAAGTTGAATTTAAATAGCTTATTAGAGTAAGTTAGATTAGGTTAAAGATTATTGAATTTGGAAATTACTGATTAAGAATCAGTGAAAATATTAACTACTGAATTGTATGAAGCTGTTAAAATTGTGGTAATAATTAAAAAAAGTTCAATTTTGTATAATAAGAGCCAGAATTGTATTTAGCAAAAAAAGAGTTAATAGTTTGATTATTATTATCAACTTGGATTTAACCAATACCTATTGTGCATTGGTTAGTAGTAATGTTGATTACTGAGCCATCAGTATAAAAACATAATTGTTAATAAGAATGGTTAAGATAAGAGATAGATATAAGTTTATTAGTAGCTTCATTTAGAGTAAAGATTTTTGAAATAATTAAATTAGAAATAGAAATAGTAGGTAGAGAAAAAATACAAGTTAGATGCTTGAAAGCAGTAGAGCAAATAAGATCCAAGTAATTTGTATTTAAGATTAAGTTTGTGTTTAAATTAGTTCTGCCAAGAAATTGTGCTGAAATAATAGCAAAAACTTTGATAGTACAAGTTTAGTTAATTCTGTAAGAATTAAGATAACACCTTGTATATCATTTGTATTCAGCAGAAGGTAAAGAATAGAATTTTGAGTAATTTAAATCTATATTAAAAGCCAAAAAGTGATGGTATAATAATTAGATAAAAGAAAATATTTTTATATTTTTCTAATAATAATCTTATTATTGTGATATAAAAGTAACCAAAGTTTAAATTTTGTAAGTTTTTTTAGATGTATTAATGGAATAGTAAGCATAAGAGTTATAATCAGATAATTGGTAATGTAATAATATATTTCAATAGTAAGAGTGTGCTAAAATTGTATCTTCTAAGTAAAAAAACCAAAAGAGTTTTCTTCTTCTAGATAAGTATAAAAGTCTAAGTGAAAGATGTTTTTAATTTAATAAAGTACTGTTATCAGCTGTATAAAGTTATTCAAGATATATAATATTTGATTGTCTGAGTTGCTTTTTGAAGGTTGAGTATTTATAATGCTGAAATAAAATTGATTCTAGTGACTGGCCTTCATTACTAATTGTATGAGCCTATATTATATTAAGATTGGCTAAGATTACTAAGCCAAAATAAATAAAAAGTTAAATAATTTTAAAATTTAATAAGCATCTGTTAGGGTTATCAATAATTAGTTTAAAATGATGTAAAATATTAATAAAAAACTATAAGTTATTTTGTAGTTGTTGAAGTCTAATTTGAGTTGTAATGCCAAGGAGGTCAGAGTTGTTAATTCATTGAAGATAATTAGAGAAGTAATGTTAAAGTTAAATGTTTTATATATATAAATATTATATAAATATAAGTTGAGCATTTTACTATTTTGTATTGTTGGGTTTGGAAGATTGTAACTCAGTTACTTCAAAATTTAAAACCTTATATAACATATAACAAGTAACCTTTTTGAAAGAGGGTGTTAGATTTGGCTTGTGGGCAAGAAAGGCTTTTGGTTACTTTGGGTCAATAAATGTAAGTAGAGTCAGTCACATGGTTACAGGTTTGAACAGTGTGTTTACAGAAGTTTACAAGGTTTGTAGCAGTAATAGTGTTAGTGTTTATTAAGTACAATGTAGGATATTAGGATTTATTGTTTAATAAAGCAAATGAAGTATGCTGCTCTTAAAGGCCATTTTGGCCTTTATTTATAATACTAAATTCATCATTTACAAATGCAACTTTGCACTTATTATTACTTTAAGGCTATTAAATGTTATTTACACTGATCTATATAATATCTTTAAGGATGTGTAATTTCTACTCCCATTTTCTCTTTATTTCTTATCTACCTTTCTGGATCTGAAATACTATTTCTGGTCACAAATATAACTTATTACATTTTATGTATTTTTCATATAATCGATCATGATATCCAGTATCACAGTATAGATTTAAAAAAATGAAACATGTGTTTTGCTACAATAAGGAATTTGAATAAGATTTGGTTACATGTAGTATAAAGTAAAATAATGTTATGTAATCTATATTTTAAAGTTGAAATGGTTACTGTATTAATAATATAAGCAATTTGTTTGTCAGTAATTTTCTTTGTGCTAGTGATATTAATAAAATTATAAGCCACTTCTTTTATTAGTTTGATAGTTTGAGTTTGTTTGTTATTAAGTGTAAACCAATATCCAAAAAACTTAAAAAATTAATTTTTAGAAATAGAATAAATTAGAGATTCAGAAAACTACATAGAAGTGGTAAAGAAGTTTGTGGCTAGAATAAACTTTGTCAGATTAATCTGGATATTGGCTATTTGATAGAAGGATGTGGCAGTTTTAGTTATTAGATTAAGCTTTTCTTTAAACTGTACAATTCAAAGAGTGTTATCTATATAGACTAAAACTAATACAGATATTTTTAAAGTTTAGGTTTGAGGTGTATGTAAGTTGGTTTTCCAAGATGCAGATAGAGAGTAACCTAAAAATTGTGAAACAATTTTATAAATTAGAGAATTATAATAGATTCTTTAAAATAATAAAGTTATATTTCTTCTTAATCTATATTATTTTTAACTGAATAAAAATTAGTAAAACCAAGATTAAATATAATCTAGTTTTGGTAATTAGTAAGAAGGTTAGTAATATATTAATGTAGTTTGAGGCATTGATATTCATTTAAGAGATTTTGTAAAAAGTTTTAAATTAACAGAATCATATACTTGCTTATGTTCTGAGACAGAAGCCATAATTGTTTATTGTTACAACTAGTATCTTTGATAATATTATTAAGTATATGTATAGAAATAGAGGTGCTGTTACTAGGTAAAGCAATATAGTTATAAGGAGATAGAATAGAATGTTGTGTAAATATTAAATTAAGGTAGTTGATAAGAAGTTTAGTATATAATTTCTTAATGTATTCAACAAGACTAATGGGTTTTGTATTAGAAAAGTTTTCATTAAAGATAGGTTGTTTGAATATTAGAAAATATGACCTTTTTTCTATTGCTTAGATATGCAAGAAGTTTGGATGCATTAATTAAAAAAGACAACTATTGCTTGAAGAAAAGTAGAACCAGTCTGTTTAAGCATTTTATAGCTAATTTCAGATAGTATACATAATTTGTTATTAGAGAGTTGGTTAAGTGTTCTGATGATTTCATCTAATAAAAATTTAGCAAGGCTGAATTATAATAGTCTAGGCTAGTGGTGACTTTTGGTTCATATTCCTCTGACCAGTTAGTATTGAATTTATAATTATTAATAGGTTTGTAAGCAGTTCAGTTATTGAAATAATGTTGAATATGTTTTTTAATTAGTTTGAGATCTGTAATAATATTATTTGATATTTTTATATTATTGAATTTTACAAAATCCTTGTGATGATTGAGTATACAGTTGATTATAAGTCTGAAATTAGTTTGGAGTTTAGAGTATCTAAGATTGATATGCTGATTTATTTGTTCTCAAATTTGCTTGATATTTTTTATATTTTAGGCATGATAAAAAGCTTGCTATTCAGTATTAGTATTAGTAATCCAGCTTAATATAAGCTTATAAAAGTTAGGTATAGAAGTTATATATATATGCTTATAAGAGTTAAATATAGGAGTTATATATAGTAAAATGTTGTATTGAGTTAAGATAATGTATAATAGAATTGATATATATAGATATAGATAATAAGTTAGTTAAGAAGGCATTAACTTGTTTAATAATGTTATTAAGTTTTTTAAAATTTAGGTAAAATAAAGTAGCTTTAGCTAAAAATAAATATTGGAAATTGTAAATTGTTATTTTTTTGTTAGAGATGCATTTAGTAGAAGCATTAATAATACTAGTTTGAATTTTATATCAGATAGTTTTGAGAGATTCAGAGGTTTAAATAAAAAAAGAAGTTTTATTTATAGTAAGGTTAAAAGAAACTTGGTCAGCAAAGATTTTCTATTGCTCTTTGTTTATTGTTTTGTAATTAAAAGTTTTGTATTTGGTTCTAGTTGAATGTCTATTTTTGCTTATAAGGGCATAAGAAAATATTCAAGAGGATATAAGAATTTTGTAATCATTTTGAATGCAGTTTTTTGCATCATTCAAGTAAAATGAATTAAGGTATTTGAGTAAAGGAAGATAGGACTAAATATAATTAATAGTACTATAATGTCTACTGTTATGCCAGATATAAGAAGAGGTATTTGTATAATCTGTCAGATTATAAATATTATTGTATTATAAAAATTACAATAGTTTGTATTTGATAGATGAGAAGATAGAATTGTTAGATAGTATATTAAAGTCACTTAATATTATAAGTAGGATATTTTAGTTAGTAGCTTCTTGAATTTATTGAATAATGGTATTTTGAATTTGAAGTCTTAATTATGAGTTTTACATAATAGGTATATAGAAATAATTTAGAATTTGTAATTATGTTTAAAAAAAGGTCTATAGCAATAGCATAGCCAGAAAGAGTAAAATATTTTGTATATAGAGTGTAAAGTGTTTATAAATCATAAATGCAGTTTCTGTTTTGGAACTGTTAGTACATGACCAGTAATAGAAGTAGTGTTTTGAGTTGTGAAATTTGGTAGTAGTATTATCTTCTACTATTTTAGTTTCTGTAATATTGATAATGTTTAGAGAATGAGAGATATAATAATTCTTCTAGACTTGTTGTTTGAGATTTTCATTGTATTCTTAGACATTGTAAGTGCAAATTGTAAGGTTTAAAGAAGAAGTATTAGAAATGTTAGTTTGTACTAGATTGCTAAAAATGAAAGCTAATAGTACTAGTATAGAAAAGACTAATATTAATATGTTTGATTTTAGCTAAATATTCAAATAATGTTAGATGGCTTAAACTGGTAGAATAAAGTGATTAGGTAATGGTTTAGCTTCAAATTAAAGATAAACATAATTATTTTTAATAGAAATAGTTAATATATAGCTACAAGCATTATTAGGTAAATAACCAAAGCTGTAAATGTATTATTAAAAAGAAATAATACTTTGTAAGTAAGAAACTAATAGTAGATAGTTGTAGAATAGAAATTTGTTGTAACAGATATTAAGTTAAATGTTGTCATAGTATTGTTTAGCTATAGTGGTTTCATTATAGCCTTCTAAAATAGTTCTTACTAATTGAGAATAAATGTAGTCTAGTTTATTATTTTTTATGATTAAATTAGTATTTGATATATTATTGTTTATTAAAGAAAATTTGGAAGAAATAGATATAGATAAATAATAAGTATTGTTAATCTGTAGTTTTTCCTTTAACTACAGTAATATCAGAAGCTGTTCAATTATAGTATGATAACTATAACTTGATAGATTCAATACAAAAGTCTACACAAGACTTAACACAATACTAAGTGATTTAGGATTTTAAGGCAGAGGCAACAATAAATAGTATATGAAGATACTAAATATTGCATTCAGTTTATTCACTATTGAAAT
>CAJVQA010007426.1:0-13856 GCA_910591915.1 Cetraspora pellucida | reverse complement strand
ACCCGTAAGGGATTCCCTGTGCCGTGTCGTCGTTATAGTGTGAAAATTAAGAAGGCTTTCACCTATAACAATATTAATTCATAATATTTAAAAATATTAAACTTATAATATTCAATATCTAAATTATACAATTTATACTATGCAATATGCCCAACTTAAAAACATCTAACAAAGAATACTTAACTTAAAAATATTTTTAAAATAAATAATAAAACTTAATTTTAAGTAAAATTTTGTTAAAAATAATACAATACAACATTCTTTTAGAATAGTTGGAAAAAAATTTTACTGATATAATTTAATTAAAATAATAGTACAAATAATAATAGTTCAAGTTAAAAAAATTAATCAAATTTTTGCAGTTGCCAAAAAATAAATTATAAATAAAATTTTACTTTTGTAAAAAAAAAATTTATTATACTTAAAACAAATATTTTTAGTTCTATTACTAAATTTTAATATAGTTTGTATAAATCTAAATATTTTTAGTTATGTATAGATATTTTTACTATTTTTTTTTTAATTTACAAATTTTATATTAATTAAAAAAATAATATATATTAATTTTAATTAAAAACTAATATATGCCAATTAATAATTAAAAATAAGTATAATTATCAGCTAATTTATTCAAATTAAATAAAGTAAAAAATTTATATGATGTAATAATTTTAATAATGATAATATAGTTAAAATAATAAGCAAAAACAAATAAAAACAAGAACTATTATTATTATTATTATTTTTAACTATTAATGATGAGGCTAAGTCTTTAACTTTATTGAAATTCAATTAAAGTTTTTACTAAAAAAAGCCTGCTTTTAAATTACATATAAAGAATAAAGACCCAGACATATAATCTGTAATTTAAACTTACAAAAGTGGCCAAGGCTTACCTAGATTTGGATTTGGATAATAATATAAAAGAGAAGTATAATATTTAATCTATTGGATAGTTCAAAGATCAATTTTGATAATAATTTGTGATATTGAAATAGAAAATAAAGGTAAACTAGAGAAGGACTATAAGTTAAATTAGCAAAAAATATAATTTGCGATTATACAAAATATAAATGCTAGTAAACTAATAAAATTCTTAGTAAATAGTAATAAAACTGATAAAATTAATAAAATTTTATAGTAGCCAATCAGATTTTAAATAGCTACAAGTTTTACTAATTTTATTAGCATTTATAGTACAGAACATGAAATACAGTATAGGATCCATATTTGTTATATATTTGTTGATTTAAATAAAGAAGAAGTTTAATAAAAAGAGTAGTAAAAGTATAATAAGAAATAAAAGTATTGTAAATAGTAAAAATAAGATCAATAGAAATTAAACCAGATAAGATAAAAATAAGAGAAGATATATGTAAAAAGTTGTGCAGCTTAAAACTATTAAATATAAAAATTTTAGTATATAAATTAGAGACAAGATTAGCAGACATATCAAAATTAGTTGTATTTAAAATACTATTAAGTGAATTAGAAATTAAATAATAAATTGTTTGGGTTAAGAGGCAAATAGCCTAATGAAATAAAGAGCTAATTTGGTAACATTAATGACAGAAGAAAAAAAGAAGAAGTTATATTTATGAAGAATATGAGGAACAGAAAGTTCATCTGTGAAAATTTTAACTTAAAAGGTTTTTAGAGTAGATAAGTAAAAGGAGTAAGCAAAATTAAAAATTTTTTAATTATTATTAATATAAAGCTATGTGGCTTTTTAGTTGATATTAGATGCAATGATAGACCATTATTGAAAACAATGTTAATATGTTCAAAGTGTTATAATGTAAGCTTGGCATATAGTTTAAAAAGAGTATCAAATATAAATTTTGATAGAAAATTTATTAATAAAAGAAGTATAGTTAAGATTATAAGAATTATTAGTTAAGAATGTTAAGTAAGGTAATATTTGATAATTGCAAATATGTTAGTTAGCAAGGCTGTTAAATAGGTTATCTTGGTATGCAGTAACTTTGTGAAAAGTGAGCTAGATGTTATAAGATTTGATAAAGTTGATAAAAATTTGTCAAATAAAGAAATATGAAGTATAAATATGAAAAAAACTAGATGCTAATTGACAAATATTATAATATTTGGAGATTACTGATTGTAAATCAGTAAATATATAGACAGAGCAGTGTTTAGAAGCAATAATAATTGCTAAAAAAATAGCAGAATTTTAGCTTTAAAGAAGCATAGCCAAAGCTTAATTTGTGTCTAAAATAAGTTAATAGTTTTAAATTGTCAATTTGAACTCAACCTATGCCCATAGTGCATTGGAAAATATTAAGATAGATAACAGAACTATTAATGTATAATAAAATAAATAATAGATTGTAATTTGAGTTAGCAATAGTCTGAAGTTTGTTAAAAAGTTAATATAATTCAAAAATAAAAAGTAATTGTTGTGGATTAATTGTAACTAAAAGAGAGTATAGAATATATAAAAGATATTAAAAAGTAACAAAGTATACAATATCAAAGAAGTTTGTATAAAAATTGAGGGTTTTGCTAAAATTGATGTAACAGAATAGCTTAATAGCCAAGTTAGTATAAATAAAGATAGACATTTGTTAGTGATTGTATTTGAATTGTAATAATATTTAGTATATAATATAGTATTAAAAAGAGAAGTATAATAAAGATTAAAAAACTGATACTAAAATAAGCAGTGCTAGTAATTGATAAGAGTAAGACCAGTAAATGTATTATGTCTTTTGAACTTATCACTAATTATTTAGTTATAAAAACAGTAAGTAGCTAAGGTTTAGTATTAGAGGCAAAGTAATCAGAGAGTAGCAAAAATAGGTTTAAAGAAGATAAGTTATAATAATCATATAGAGTACATTAGTAAGAATAACTTGTAGTAATATTTTCAAAAGTAATAAACTATTGTAGTATAACATTTTAGAAAATTTTGTCAAATCTAGATAAAATATATTGCCAGTATAGTAAATATAAATTGTTATGAATAATAAGTTGGTTTAAAAAAAGAAGTTTATAATGTCTGAGTTGTTTTTTAAAAATAGAATATTTTGAATAAAAAGAAAAAAGAAATTCAAAAAAGATAGTTCCATCATTTATAGTATATTAAATGTTGAAGATTAGACTAGTAAAAAAAGTTTAGACTATGTGCTTAATAAGTTGTATTATTTTAAAGTTTGTGGTTAATTAGTTGAGTCTATTAATAATTGGCTTAAAATATAGAAAAATATTAGTAAAAGACCAAAAGTTGTTTTAAAGCTGTTGAATTTATATACAAGTTAATGTATCTAATAGGTTAGAATTGTTAAGTCACTTAAAAAGATTAGAATGTGATGTTGTGGTTGGAAGGTTGGATTATTTTACCAATAATTATTTTTTTAATATTTTAATTTGCTAACAATTTATTTGCTGAAAAGATTATTTTATAGACAATTATTTTGTTAACAGTTAATTTTATTTACAAGGTAATTTATCAACATACATTTTACTAACTTCTATTTTATTAATAATTGTTTTACTAATAATTTAATTCACTGACAGTTATTTTACTGATAGTTTATTTTACTGATAATATACTTTATTGACTGTTATTTTACTACTTATTATTTTACAGACCTTTATTAACTACCTGTTATTTTATTGACATTATTTCACTGACTATTATTTTACTAATCCTTATTTCACTAATTATTATTTTATTAACAATTATTTTACTAATATTTATTTTATTAATAATTATTTTACTGATTGTTATTTCACCAGCATTTATTTCACTAACAATTAATGTTAATAAAATAATAAATCTATTATTATTGTGTAATTAGATAATCCCAAGTAGAGGCAATAATTATTACTTGCAAACATAACTAAAAAAAAGAGTTCTATTTATTTATTGACAATTAGTTTATCAACTGTACAATTTACTAACAGTCATTTTATTAACAAGTTCATTTTATTAACAATATGATGCACTGATATTCATTTGATTTACAAAGTAATTCTGGTTATTGTTATTAAGACTTAGTTAGAATTAAAGTTAAAATTAATGTAATTTATAAAAAAAACCTTATAAATGAATTATATTATTAGAAAATTGTACTAAAACTGATTTTGGTGAAATAAACCAGAATCTATTTTACTAACAATTATTTTACTAATAACCTATTTTACTAATAGTTACTTTAACAAAAGTTTATTCTACCAACAGTCTAACAAAGTAATTCTTATTATTTTTATTAGAGTCATATTAAATTAGAATTAAAGTTGACAAAAAAACTTATTAGAATAAAATAGTTGTCAATAAAATAAACTTGACAGTATAATAGTTGTTAGTAGAATAAATTTGGCAATAAATTAATTATCAGTGAAATGGGCTGTTTGATAATTGAGTATTAGAGAAATAATATGAATTTTAAGCAAAAATAGCTAGTAAAATTAATATAATTAGCAATATTATCAGTCTAAATTTATTATAAATTTATATTTTAAAAAATGTTTACATTATTTTTACTAAAGTTATGTTAATTAAAATATAAAAATTTATTCTTTTAATATTTTTTAATAAAAAATTTATTATCTATTATCTAAAATATAATAATATTTTTTTTTTTTATTAAAATTATTTTTGCACTAATAATATTTATTTAAAAACATTATCATCTTTATAAAAAAATTTATTTGATATGATATCAAATGTAATATTAGAAATAAAAATAAGAAATTATAAATTCTTAATATATAATGTTATTTGGTGAGACAAATAGAATAGAATTAATAAATAATTGAAACAAGTCACAACTCTTCTTTGTAGATCTCTCAACCAAAAATTGGTAAAAAGCAAAATGTAAAAAAAATCACAAAACCTATCAGGAAGCAACATTGAGACCTTTAATAAAAAAAATAGTTGCAAAAGTTACATCTAGCTAAAGAACAAAATACAAATAGAAAAAGCTTATAGATAACAAAGCTTAAAAAAATAAAAATTTTTCAAGAAAACAAAAATTTTTTATAAAAATTTTGGGAAATCTTAATGACCTTATTGTGCAAATTAATTAGGTTACAAGAAAAGTACAACAAAACAAATAAAGCAAACAAACAAGCATATATATAAAAATAGTTTATTAGAGCAAACACATGATATAAAATAGCTACACTAAACTAACTGATGAATAAAACAACAACAATCAGTATAGAAGAACTACATATAAAATAAGATCCAAGAGCTTATTAAAAAAGATATTAAAAAAATCAATAGCATAAAGCTTGCAAAGAGTTAGCAATGCAGAGCTAGTTAAGATACTAGAAACAACAGATGTTATAGAAACAAGAATAGACAGATATATAGCATTACTGTTTGCAGCAGATATAGCAAATATAGCAGCAGTAAGAACATTAAGTGAAGTTATCACATAGGTAGACATAAGAAGTAAATTGATAGATTTTAGCTTTAAAATAAAGAATAGCTCACAACAGCAGAGAGAAAGAAAAGCAAAAAACATAGGTCAGTCAGAAGAAATAGTTGAAACAAAAGAAAATAAAGAAAGAGAAAAATCAGAAGAAGAATCCAAAGTATATGAAGCAAATAAGGAACAGATAGTAATAGATAAAAAACAAAGACATATAGCACAAGAATAAGATATAAAAGAAGCAAAAAGAAATAAAAAGACTCTATACCAAAACTCAAGCCTAGAAAAAGCTAAAGAAAAAAAAGAAAACAAAGAAGAAGAGTTAACAATACTGTGAGAAGATGCAACAGAAATACCATTAGAGCAAAGCATTTAGACATTAGACAACAGATTATACAACAATGAAACACTAGTAAAAACAAGAATTTCTGTCTATAATGTTCTAAGTAAAACAAAATCAGAAAGAACAAGCATAGTAAAATAGATGCTTAATGCAAACAGACATATTAAAAAAATCAAAGAAGTCTTTGTAAAAGGCAATAGTTAGATTGAAGTATCATTTGATTGCAGAAGAGAAAGAGAGAAACCAATTAATGAGATAAATCGAAAAGATGAAGGTTGGTTCAATTTGATTTTAGATGAAACACAAAACCAAGTAGAGAGTAAAAAAGAACAAGATGAAGTAATAGACAAACATAGAATAAAGAATAAACAACAAAGAGAAAATAAAAGATCTGAAGATCTAAAATAGAAAGAGCCCAAACAAAAAGAAACACAGCAAAGCAAAATAGAACAGCAAGATGAAGCTAAAACAGAAACTAAAAGACTGCAAATAAAAAAACTAGAAGAAGCAGAAACAACAAGATACCTAACAATCTGGAATTTACTATTAAACATTAATAAAAAAGAACTAAAATATATATGCAAAAGTATGAGAATATGTGCATAATACAAATCAAAAGATTACAATATAAAGCATTAGTAGTTATAGTAGCAAATTATTAGAAAGAAAAAGCCAACATATGGGCATTACCTCTTAGCAACAATAAATTAGCAAGAGTAATGAAAGAAAATGAAGGCTACACACAAAGAGAAAAACAAAGCTGGTTTATAGCAAAATTATTAGACATTCCTAAAGAAGTATCAGAAATGCTTTTATTAAGATATCTAAAAAATAAGAGAGCAAAGGCAGTATACATACTATTTAACAGAAATAGAAACCAAAAAAAGTTTGCAATAATTACTTTCACAAATGCTCAAGAGGCAGAGACAGCTCAAACAATACCAATTTGGTATAACAACTATCAAGTAAGCTGAAAAAATCCTAGAAAAAGAAAAACTTATAAAAGAAAAGAGTCAAGAGGCAGAAGACAAGAAGGATCAAAGTTAAGTAAGAAGAAGCAATCGAACTATATAAGATAAGAAACATCAAGAGTCCAAGACACAAGATATAAAACACTAATTAAAAGATATAGAGAAATAGAAAGTAATTCTCAGTTACAAAATATAGAAAAATAGTTAGGAGATAAAAATATATACATAAAGAAAAAGATAGCAATAACAACAAAAAAGAAGATCAAAATGAATATACTAAATTAAGAAAGAATATTACTAGTAGAAGATTTTTTGTGTCAAATATTAAAGAGACTAGATAAAATAGAAGAAATGCAGCTAGGGATGAGAGAAAATCCAGCTGATCACTCCTAAGGATGTCTTAGTTAAGTTTAGGTATATAGATGAGGAGATCGAAGCTTTTCTACAAAATAAAAGAAAATTGTTTGAAGGAAAAGAAAAAGAAGCATCTCCTTATTTAAGAGAAAGAAAAAGAAAGTTGACCAAAAAAACTAAAAATACAAAAGCAAAACAAAAACAATTGAAAGAAAAATAGAAAGAAGGAAAAAAAGAAGTCAAAATAGCATGTTATAAGATTAATAGCTTAAAGACCAAAGGTTGAAAACTTGAAAACCTGTTGGATTGGGCAGAAGAAAAAAAAATTGCAATATTGGGAATTACAGATACAAACATTACTGAAAAAGAAAGAAGGTTCTTAACATATGTGGTAAACAAAAAGTATATAGAATATTAGACAAATGTAGAGAAGTTAAGAAAAAATGATCAGGTATAGAAATTCTAATAGAAGAACAATGAGAAAAGCATGTAGGTGCCATCAAAAGAATAAGTGAATACATGATAGAGATTATGCCATACTTCAAGCAATTGGAGTTAGTAGTGATAGGAGTTTATATATCATCAAATAACAAGATGATAAGGAAGAACATTTAGCAAAAAATTGTAGAAATAGTTACTAAATAGAAAAAACAAACACAATTCATGATTATGGATGGCTTTAATCATACAATAAACAATATAATAGATAGAAAACAATTACAATTAGCAAAAATTTAAAAGACTACTGATCTTTAATTAAATGAGAAAACAAAACTTCATAGACACATATAGGAATATGCATTTAACAAGCCAAGAGTACATATGGTCAAACAAAGAAGCTGCAACAAGAATTGACTATATGTGGATGTTAGAAGAACTGGCCTTGGGTTTGCAAAGAGCAAATATTAAGAAAACAGAAAAAATTACAGAAAGTGATCATAAAATAATAATTGCAGAAATATGGATCAAACATATAATAAGAAAAAACAGTAAAGCAGAAAATTAAAAAGAAAGGACAATCAAGAAAATTATATTTATATGATTAGGCAAAATCAAAGGATTGGGAAAATTATGCACAAGAGCTACAAAGCCAATTAGCAGTAAAAAAAAGCCTAAAAGACATTCAAACAGAAGTACAAGATGAAAAGAAACAATTAAACAAGATAAACAAAATATGGGATACAATAGAAGAACTATTATTATTGCAGCAAATAAGCATATACCCCCCCAAAAAATATACAACACAACAGCAAATAGAAGAACTAGTTAAAAAGTACAACAACAAGAAAAAGATATTGTAAAGCTACAAAGATTAATTAAATATGCAAAGATGAGAAAGAACCAAAAAGTAACAAAAAAGGGAAAAATTGAGACAAATGAACAATTAAAAGTACTAGGCAACAAAACAGAAGCAAAACTGCCAAAGCTACAAAGGCATTGGTCACATGCCTGAATAGAAGACATGAAAGGCTGGTAGAAAATCTTACAAAAAAAGAAGAAAAAGGACTGGGAACAAATACAAAGAAGACAAATAGAAGAAAATATAGAAAAGAGATGTGAAATAATCAAAACAGATCAAGGAAAAATGCTTGCCAGTTTTCTAAATAAGTCATACAAAAAGATAATGATTGATAGACTTATTAAGCAAGTAGAAAAGAAAACATATCTAATAACAAAGCTAGAAGAAGTTAAGACAAATGTAGCAGAACATTATAAGTTGCAGTTTAGAAAAAGAAACACCAAACTAACAAGAATAACAAAAAAATGAAAAGAGATATACAAACTAAGAGAAAGCATCAGAAAAAAATAATATGCAGAACTTGAAGAAAAAATTAAGAAAAAAGAATATGAAGAAACACTAAGAAACTTAAAGACAGAAACAGCCCCAGGTATCTTAGGTATAAGCTATATACTAATCAAAAGTGCAGGAACAAAAACACATGAAATCTTCAAAAGCTTCACAGACTTATACTTAGAAATAGGAAAAATTCCAATAAAGTAGAAAATAGTACAAGTTTACCTAATATTAAAAAATATAAAATAGAGATATATTTTAAACAACATCTGCCTAATAGCACTAATTAAAATATTTAGAAAAGTTGTAACAAAGATGGTAACAAAAAGGCTTGCCAAAGTATTTATAGAAAAAGAAATACTTAAAAGACCAAACTTTATAGGCCTTCCAGGAAACTCAACAGAGCAATCAGTACAGATTCTAAACATGATAATAGAGAAAGCAAAAGAAAAAAATAAAGAAATATGGATACTGTTGCAGAATATGAAAAAGGCATTTGACTTAGTCCTTCTCAAAAGTCTTGAACTAGCATTGTAAAGAATTAAAATACCTAAAAGAATAATTAAATATATATTGAAGCTTTTTTATAAAAGACAATTAAAAATAATTACTGTACAACCTATGGCCTAACAGAAGAACTAACAGTAAGAGATGGAATAGACCAAGATAAGATAATCTTATCATTAATATAGTATTTCTTTTATGACCCATTATTAGAAAGAATCCAAGAAGATGAAAGGTTAGAGTATATAGTTAAGCAACAAATACAAAGAGGTATGCAATGCAACAATATTACAAGATATTATCAAGCAGCAATTGCATATGCAGATGATACAACATAAATTGCAAACAGTAAAAGACAACTATTAGAAATCCTAGAAATAGTTAAAGAGTTCTTTGAAATAAACAATATATAAATAAATAGATCAAAGTCAAAACTAATAATAATGAATACAAAAATTAAAAAAGAAGAAAGTGCAGTAATATATAGGAACCAAGACATAAAATAGTTTGCTTACTAGGAATATAGTTAAACAACAGAATATAAGAAGTACAAGTAAAGAAGAAGGCAAAAGAAATAGTAAGCCAGACTATAAGAGATCTAAAATACAAAAAAATAATAATAAGCCAGATTGCATATATAAACAATATGGTTATAATACCTAAACTAAGCTATATGTTACAGCTAATAAAGATGTAAGACAAAAGCCTAAATAAAATACATTAACCAATAATAAGTCTAGCTAAGCAAAAAAGCAGTCTACAAAGAATAGTAAAAAACTGTATAATAAAGCACAAAGATCTTGGCAGCTGTAGAACATTGCAACAAGAGTTAACTATAAAGCAAGTAAATAGTCTCTTAGCAAGACTGAACAGACAAGACAGTCTCAGACAACTAACAAGACTAAGAATAACACAAGGCTGTCAAAGAGCAGTCTTAGTAGAAAATATATAGAAGTCAAAAGAATAGCCAGAAACCAAAACATATTTGAAGAATAATTTAGTATGCCTTACAATACTCAAAGCAAGAAAACTAAAAATAAATATTAGAATGAAAAGTGAACTATGAACAATGTTTGGGTATAATACTAAAATACAAGAACTGATAAATACACAATTGTAAAAAAAAAAGAGCAGTTAGAGTAGATAAAGCTGGTCTAATATATCAAAATCAATTACTTGATACAAAAAGAAAAAACTAATCATATAACAGTAACTAAAAAGCTATCAAGGCCAATTAAGTAAAGAAAAAAAAGCAGAGTAGTTCAAAGCAATTGAATCAAAAATGCTCAATAGTTTAGAGAGTAGAATAGTATAAAGAAACTTTAGAATGTGTGAACAAAATACTTAGACAATGCAAGTCAAATGAGAACAAATATTAGAAGATAAAAAAAAAAAATGAATAGTATATGGCACACAAGATCACAGACAGCTTGAAAAGATGGTCAAAAAGAAAAAGAAAAAAGTATTAATCAAACACTGGCAAATAAAGTGCAAAGAGAATGAAGTAGCAACTGAGATCAAAAGATGTAAAGGGTATATAAGAAAAAGAAGAACAAATAGAAAACAGTTGTTAGCATTAGACAATATTAAATAAGAACATTCATATAATTTCAGATAGATTAATAAGTAAGGGCAGCAATCAAATTAAGATAACAGTAGACCAAATAATAGACAAGACAGAAATAGACAGATCAAAAATAAGTGAATGCAAACTAAAGGGTCTTACAATAATAGAAGAACTAGAGATAGAAATTATTAAATAACAAAAACTGAAAGAAAATATTAGTCAAAAAATAATAGAAGTTCTAAAAGAAAACATTACGAAAAACAAGAACAAATATATAATATATACTGATGGTGCAACTAATAGGAAAAATAGTAAAAAGCTAATGTCTAAGAATGATATGAGTATAGAATGAGTCCAAACAAATGAAATGCAAGAATAGCCAAAAAAAAAGGTAGCATTTGGACTAGAAAAATGACAAACCTTGACAGTAGCAGAGTTGGTAGCAATTTGAACAACAATTTTAATGATATTTAAAGAGAAGAAATAGAGATATATACAGATAGTAATGCTGAATAAGAAACATTAGTAGAAGCCTAGAACAAACAGACAGAAACAAGATTATTAAGAAGAAAAATGCAATATGAATAATGAAGATTAAAGACCTTGTTAAGATAAAAAACATTTAGATAGATTTAGTTAAAGTTAAAAGTCATAGTAAAGACAAATGGAATGATAAAGCCAATTATTTAGCAAAGAAGAAAACAATGAATAGAAAAATAGTACAGACTAAAAAAGTCAGTTGTAAAGAGATAGGGTACTGCCTAGAATAGGAAAACAGATAAACTAACATACTAGCAAGACTACTTTGCAAGTTAGTAATGAATATAAAAATAGGAGCAGAGTAAAAAGAAATGAGAGCAGTTAAAGGTTTAGAGCCAGAATTAGAAATCACAATTTATAATTAGACTTATTTTTGGAAAAGGCTAAAGATGACCAAAGGAATACACTGCACAACAAAAAGAAGCAGCTTCAGAAGAAGTACATTTATCAAAAGCATAATAAATAAGCTTTTAATTTTAGAAGAACTTGACAGAAAAAGGCCAGATATATATACAATAGTGAAATGCTAAGTATGTCAAGAGAAAGTAAAAGAGATGCAAGCATACTTGGTAGTATGCAAGAGGCAAAGAAATCTCTGAAAGAGAATCCAAAAAGTGACCATTGCAACAGCATGAAAGAAATTAAAAGAAGAAGAAAAGATTCAGTTTTCTCATATATGTTTTATATGACACTTTTTAGAAAAACAAAGTTAGAGAAAATTAAAATAAGAGAAATACTAATAAAAGGCCTAATTTCAAAAGAAATACAATACAAACTAGCACAGCTCTTAAATGCAAAATCAAGACAACATTTTGCAAACACAGTAGCAATAATTGTCTAAAACATATTTTACAAACAAGTATAGAGAATATGTTGCGAAAAAATTATCAAATGAGAGAAAAAAATTGGAATAACAGGTAAAATTAAAAGAAAAAAAGATGGAAAGCTGAAGGAACCAAAAAAGTGAGAAAAGGCAAATCAAGAGAAAATAGAGAAAAAAAAAAAGAAATAAGAGAAAAAGAAAAACAAGTTGAAAAGAAAGTAATAAAAACAATGTTGAGGCTTGTCATAAAAGGAAGAAGACCCTTCTATTACAGACTTTAAGTAGTTAGACAAGCAGCTTACTTCTGTTCAAAATAATGCAACAGGTTGCACTTAGGTATTAGTAAAGTGGTTGGATGATGCTAGACTTAAATATTAGGAATATTTATATAGTTACAAATGTAATTTAAAAGCTTAATAAAATACTAGTGTGACTGCTTATATATTAAAAAATAAAAATTAATAAATAATAAGTTCAATAGTTTATTTTAAATGCTTGAATCAATAAATATTTTTTTATTATATTATATTAATACAAATTGAATAAAATCAAATAGTAAGTATTTATAAAATTTGATATATAGCTTATTTTAAAAACTTAAAATAACAAAAGTTTTAAATAAATCTAGTATATATAATATCTAAGTTGATATAATATTTTGAGTATAATTATAAATAGAGATGTTAGTTAATAACAGATATACTAAGATAATGCAAAGCTTGATATTACTTTAAAAGAAAATATCAAGTGCTATAGTATCTTCAAAATAGGTAAAATACTGTAAATATGAGGTTTAAGATAATTATAGATCATGATAGCAATGTCTTCAATAGAAGTAAGAAAGTTAGACTAATAGCAAATAAAAAAGTTATTATTGCAAAAAAAGAGGTTAGTTTTGTTAAAAATTTTAGTTTCTGTAATGCTTGCAATAGATATATTATAATTAAGACAATAGTCTTGCTAAGCTTTTTTTTAGTAAGTTTATTGAAGCCTCTAATATTATGTATAGCAATATTAAGATAAAGATGATATAAGATTAAATTGGATAAAAGTAAAGAAGAACTGCAATCAGAAAGGGTTAAAGAATGTTTGTTAAGAAATAGATTAGAGATAATAAAGGTAGGATTGAAAGAATTAGATCTAAGAAGTAGGTTGTAAAATATAAAAAAAAGATATGAAGAAATAATAATATAATCTGATAAAAGAGTGTTATTAAAAAGGTATATATATGTTTTATTATGAGATGATTTAACAGAAAATATGATACAAGATACAGTTTTGTTGTTGTTATATTTGTTAATATATTGAATTAAGGTTTGATTATAAGAAAGAAATAGTTAGTGAAGGACCAGGATTATGTTGACCAGACCCAACATACCGGGCAGGTTATAGTATCCTCCACAGCTGTGCAAGCTGAGCTTAAAATGGTGAGCAACTTTGTAGAAAACATTACAAATACTATCTCTACCTTCAATGCTTTATCTCCTACTGAGATAGACAAATGCTATACTAAATTCTTAAATCAATATAACCTACCTCAAATTACTGAACCTGTTT
>CAJVQA010007425.1:0-13857 GCA_910591915.1 Cetraspora pellucida | reverse complement strand
TTATTTATTTTAATTTTAATCTATAAAAGTAAATTAATTTATAGATTGCATATGCAAAATGTCTTACATTATGCAAACATTACTATATTACGTATATATTATTATGTTATACATACATCATTACATTACACATATGCTATTACATTATGAATATACATACGTACATATTATTTATATACATATATTAACTAAAATTAATAATTTATTATTTTTATTTTATATATGTATGTATATATGTATATATGCATGACTGTGACAGAGAATCACACAATATATAAGAACCGTATGTATGTACATATATTACACATATATATATATGTATATACATACATATGTATATATGTATATATATTTTTTTATGTCACTATGTTATTCTTGACCTGCTTTACAGGTAATTTTAACCTGCTTCGCAAGTCAAACAGGTCAAACATGACAGTGTGACCAAGTATTGCATAATATAAAAAGGAAGATACATTCATATGTATATTATATACATATATATATGTAGATATATATATATATATATTTTTTGTCATACTTTAATCTTTTTAATCTTCAAAGCAGGTCATTTTAGGTTATTTGAATCTGCTTCACAAGTTAATTCCAGGTTAAAGCATAGTATAACTAAAAATCATGCTATATGAAAAGGAAGATAAAATATAATACTAAAAGTATTAATAAAAATCAAAAGACTAAAGATAAAGACCTACAAATTACTTATTTTTATAACTTAGCTTAACTCATATTTAGAATTGAAATTTTTTTGCTAACTTGACCTGATCTGCATATATTAAATTTTTTCTTTAACCTAATTCTTTTTTTTAAATATTAAGATGAGTACTTGTGACTCAGGATTTTATTAATAGTATATTTGGTTAATGGTTGCATTACAACTACAGAGAGCAATCATAGAGAGAATGTACAACTAGTTACTTGTATAACTTTAGTCATTGTCTAATTTAAGTAGTTTGTTTGAAGGGTTTATACTAGCTGTTATACCTAAAACCTACTTGTAGATTTTCTATTTAACTATTCTATTTTCATATCCATCTACCTACTTCTGTTTACCAATGATCTCAGCCAATGTTGGTAAAAATATACTATGACCACTAAGTCTTTAAAGCAGTTTACTCATATAAGGACTTTTGATCTTGTACTAAACCTTTCAGAATCTTCTGTATCCTATTCTTATAGCTGACCTGATATCACTATGATTAAGATCAATACTGATAATTAGAATGTATTATTAAACCACTATGCCCTTGTAAAGTTCACTCTAATCCCAGTATTAACTTCACAACTTATTCTTACTACTTTGGTATTCAATTCATGTTCTACCAAACCGTCATTTCAGATAATCTAGAAAGATAAAATAAGACTATACCTCTGGTTTATATGTTTGCTAGCATATATCCTTTTTCTCTGAAACCTGAAAATTCTGATGACCTGGTTGGTTCATTTGATTCCTTCTTAAAGACTGGCATATTTATTTGATTTTACAAGTTTTAACTCTATTTCACAAGTCTAGTCTTTATAGTAGCATCATTAAAGGTTTGGGTTATCTTTCTATTCAGGTCTTCCAAGTAGCTTTTTATCTTCCTACCTGGTTTTTGTGATTTACATAGCCTAAGAACTTATCTTGGGTTCACACTACTTGGTATTGGTTTGTGTTTCCTCATATAATATTGTACAAGTGCCTAGACCTTCCAGTCATGCTGGTATGACATGAATTACAGGTATCTTATCTCAACCAATCACAAAAGACAGTTAACTGTAACACAGAAAGAATTGCAAATTTTTGCCATCACTGGAATTTGAACTTTAGATCTGCCCCTTAAGAGTTGACAACTTATTCACTTTACTAGATTACTACACCCCTTTTTTTTAGCCTAATTTAACCTAGTTCTGTTTATAAATTTATTATATAATTTTAAAAAACTTTTAGTTTAGCCTAATCTGCAATTATAAAATTTTGTTTCAGATCTGACTCAACTTGCAAAAATTTGTAGACCAGGCCAGACTGAATTGCAGAACCCAATACAAACCTTTAACCCAAGAGGTTCACTTTTAAAAAAAAAATAATAATAAATAAAATACTAGCATAACTACTTAAAATTAAAAAAAATTAAAAAAATAAATAATTCATTCTATAACAATATAAATGTTTAAATCAGAGTTAAGAGTATATATTACTGTTTGCTTGGTTGTTGTGACAAAATCAGATTCTCAGAAGACTAGTTTGTTGTTTTTTTTTTGTTTTATTTGTTTTTGATATATCAAATGCTTCTGTCTATTAATCGTATATGTTGATTGTTATAAGTTTTTCTTTCAGAATAACTATTTCTTTTTACTTTTCACTTTTCACTTTTTCTTTTTTCTGAATTTGTAAATTTTGATAATCAGCAAAAAGAATTTTTTTAAAAAATACATATACTATGTTAGTACTTATAATTTTTGTATATGCATGTTATATATTATGTAATAATGAATAGTTTACAATGATTTACTAACAGTTAAACCGTTATTATGTAATACCGATTTTTAACAGTTTATAATGAATGGTTTTAATATTAACAGTTAAGCCGTTAGTATATAATAATAATTTTAAGAGTGTTAATTTTTCAGTTAAAATTTCCTGTGCGGATGCCGCACAATTTGGAAATTTATCTGTGTGGCAAAAAAGAAAACCTACAAGCAACTGTTTGCAACTGTGCGCACTATTTACAAAATGTTAATTTTTGCTATGCGGCATCCGCACATCTGTTCAAAAGGTGTTTTAACGTTAAGTATTAACTGTTAAATTGTTATCATGCGATAATAGTCTTGTAACAATTTTAGCAGTTTTATAACGGTTCACATAATCATACTATAACTGTGGTCAACCTATACCCAAACCAGTTTAAATAACAAACTATTTCTCAAACCAGGTTTAACTGGTTTTTTTAAAAAAAATTTACCATCTCTATCGCTATAATCAGGTAACTCTATTGACCACCTTTTGCGCTAAAATCCATAGCGATAGGCAATAAGATTAAATTTGGATACTTGTGATGTCCAAAACTGTCCAATTAAAAAAATTTAATTGGACATGTCCAATAGTTTGCACTTCAAATTGCAAAAATGGATCGTATTATTTAAATCAACTTAACCGCAAAAGAGCTTAAAACGATTATTATGTTTTCATTTATAATAATAATATTTGCAAATCATAATGACGCTAACACTAGCATCAACAAAGCTACATTAACCTTGAAGAAATTTAGTCAAATTATCTTTTAAATCATTAAGGACTAACTTTAGCTCAAAAGAAACATCTGGCTGTTGATACCCTTCCAAACAATTTCGAATAAATTCATTTACCAAGCGAGCTCCGCCCAAACATTCCAGAGTTGATTTATTTATATCATAATTGATTTTTACTGAAGAAAAAATATTTGCTGCAATTGAAACTAAATTTTTGTTAAATAAATCTTTCAATTGCGCAAAGCGAAATTGCTGTTCATTTCTATCTTGTATAAATCGCCAGAAATTTATTTCCTACGGTAAAAAATAATTAGCTCTAAATGATGATAAATATCATACGCAATTAACAAATTTCGTTAATAAGCATACCGAGATCAATTTGTCATCAGAATATGATGGTATTCGATTTATAAATTTCACAATCTGCTCACGTAATTGCTGCATTATAGCTGAATAAATTATTTCAAGACTCTGGGAATGTTGCATATAACAGGCCTGAATAAATCATATCCAAATAGATATCGTTTATTATTCATTATAATATGTTACTCTTGAAATATTTATTGTAATTAAACAAAACCAACAATTTGGGCAGCGGATTCGTGTTTTGTGAACCATCGTGTGTTTGTGAATATCTTATCATAGATAGAATTAACGATCGCAGTAATTTGCTGTAGTTTATATTAAAATAGATAAAATAAAAGTTTGTTTTCTAAACTTATAATTAAACGAAATAAAGTATTACCTTGTCGTTTGCGTTAAGCAAAACTTCTGCGAATTTGTCAATAAAATTACATAAGGATATGTGACAAATGCAATTATTCACCAATGAAGCAGTACAGTGATCCACAACCCTAAGTACCTTTTTTGACATACATAAAAAACATAAATGATTACGATCCTCAATTATGTTTATACGTAATAAATTGAAATTTTAGTACCTCTAGTACTTCAACTAAAGTTAGTGACCGTAAGTTTATCATGAATTCAATCACACCATCAATAGTAACAAATATCTATGAAATTATTAAATTGTTTGAAAAAAGGATTGTAAAGTTATTATAAGGCGATAAATGTTTACCTTTCGAAACTCAGCAGATGATGGATAAAAGTCAGATAATGAACCAATGCAGTTAATAGAATTTTTTAAAATAGTCAATGCAATATTAAATGAAATAAATTTGGTATCATCATTTTTGATGCAATATGGCATCAAAATTTCAGATTGCAAAACAAGTAAATACTAAATAAATTACAATAAAGCAATATTAATATTTTTAATAACAGTAAGTGATATAAATTACTTTTTAAAGGTAACACTTACAATTGAAAACACGTCATCAACCGAATGTATTGGCTTCTTTTCAAAGTACGAATTGGTCCATGCATATAATTTCATGTAACTATCCGAATTACTCTATACCGATACAAATATATTTTTTTAATTGAAAATGATGTTAGGTAGAATTTATTATTTTTTAGATACCAACATCAGCGCCATCTACATTGACAATTGTAGATTCTCTACTTGATAATATCTGAGCAATTTTTTCATCAGCTTGAAAGGTACAAGAACTAGCGACATTTGAAAGTTTAATCTATATAGATAAGAAGTCATTGTAATTAATAAAAAATCAAGCTGAATTACATAATGATACCTGATATAAAATAGTCAGTAACCTGCTGCTCTACATTAAGAAAAGCTATCAAGCGTTTAAGCAACCTTCTTAATCGAAAACGAGTTGAAGACGTATGTACAAGACCACTTATCTATAAAAAAATCAGTTAACACTTCTTTCCTATAAATGAAAAAACAATGAATTACGTACTTACAATTTCTGTTATTAGCATAGCTTCTTGATACAATACTTGACTGTCTAAAACCTTACTAACACAACCCCAGCAGTCAATGATCAAAGTACAGATTATAAAACTCCGTGAAAGTAACAATGATTCCAGCATGCGGTATTCAAATACCATGAACAGAGATGCGGGCAATGTGTTTGCAAATATGCATAAAGTGCGTAAAATATGGAAGTAAAGATTATCTTCAAAGCATTGAGCACCAAACGAGACGTTTTGCAAAGGATGAATGCTTCTGTCAGTAAACATAACCATTGGTGTAAGTAAATTGTTTTCCGGATAATTCTCCAACACATCGAAAAAGGTTCTCAATATACAAAATATCTGTTTTGAATCTTTTGCTAATATTGGACTTGGTAATAATTTGGATTGTAACAAGACTGGAATATCATTAATATTTATTAAAATCATTTGTAAAAAATGAATTTTTGCAAATGTAAAATCCACAATCTCCACAATTTCAGGTATGACCGAACTTTCATGATTAATGGCATCAACGGATAAATTAGCAAAATTAAATATCATAGTATAGCATTCATCTTCGCTTGCTATGTTGTTTATGAATAACGTGGCAAAGATGTTGTTAATAATAGGAAGAATGTGCTCTTGTAATAAATTATTAGCGTATGCCGTTATTAGGCAGTTTGGTGATAATTTGCTTTAAAAAAATATATATACATATATATATTAGAATATGGTTAGTAAAATTTTAAATTAATAAAAATTTCGTACCTCACAAGAAAAATTAAAGTATATTGTATTGCTTGAATAATAGATTTGTATTCATCCTTTAAAATTACTTCAACATAGCATTTCACGATGCTCAATAAATGAGTAACATAAAATCGCACAATTGTCAACATTTTGTCAATCTGCTTGACATCTGGAGGGTCTTGCTGAAAAGTTTCATCAGAATTAGCCGACTTTATCAACTTTGAAAAATTATAAGATGCACCACAGCTGAGATTGTTAATAATAGAATCCAGCTAAGATGGTATAAAACATCATATATATAATGTTATTACTAAGATTAAAACATACGCAAAGGTAATATATAATAGATTAATACCTTCAATGTTTTCATAATGTCATTTTTATACGCAATTGACAGTTTTATAATGTATTTCCAGGACAAATTGAGAGTAAGATAATCTGACACGCTCGTTTCGGCTATAAGAATAAGGCCGTTACAAACTAATATAATTTATTCCATAGATGAATAACCAATCGATATACTCCTAAAAACAATTATTATCAAAGTTATGCACCATCAGAAATATACGTTGCAAGCATCTCACAGCATCCTATATTGGGTGTCGATGGTAAAAATTCAGTAATAAATTTCAGGAAATCTTCAAGGACTTTGAAAGCTTTTTTATGCAATGTAGAGATTAATTGCAATAATTCTTTGTTTTGAGATAACTTATTTGTTAACACTGGCATCTAAGTTCACCGAAATTTTGTTAAATAAGTAATGCAATATAATATTTTAAAAAGAAGTATGACTTAACAAACCTTGATGATTACAAAAGCACTGCGGCTTGTCTTAAGGATACAAGACTTAACATTGAAAAACACACTGGATTGATGTTCTAGTCCCGTCAAGAATAAACCGTCTTGTGACATATTACTTGTCATTTTGTCACGTAAAATTTGCATTATTTTGTTTATAAGATTGAAACATGACACATAATTCTACCATAGAAATTACAAAAAATCTATTAATCAGTTATGAGGTTAGGAATATATAGCTCATAATCTAAGATAAACAAACAACTGCTTCAAAATATTTTTAATTAAGAGAAGTGATTTTACTTTAATTAATATTGATACATCAATTGGATCATTTGCATCCTGCGTTCGAACTGCGATTTCATGTAGCGTGGTTTCAATACTTTCAGATAGTGATTGAACCTAATTACATAATAGTCTATCTTAAGATCACGAAAATTACGCGAATATACAACTAGCTGTTTGCTTACTGCTTGAAGTCCCAACACTATCTCACTCGTTAAATCCGATATTGTGTATCCTTTAAGTCGCAATATTTCTTTAAAACAATCTATCGAACGTACCCTGACAGAAAAAGAAATAGGAATACGGATTGCATAGTATATAAAGAAGTCAAGACAAATATCTAGATAAGTTTCGTTGTAATTAAATAATGACAAAGTTATAAAAATATTTTATAGGATATAGCTAAAAGAATTAGAGTTCGTGATAGCAAATTTTCTTCATAATTATCGTGAAGATTTTTTTCGATGATTTGTATGCTTTGGATTAAAGCATCAGGTTTAATGGTGCTTGCTTGTAGAAGTGATTCAAAGTTGTCTAGTATGTGAGAGTTCATTTTGGAATAATCTAATACGCAACACAGCAAATATTTGTTGTCATCCAGGTTTTAGTGATACGTATTAATTAATTTGCAAACTAAAACTGTAGAAGCAATTACGTACTTGATAAACTTTGAAAATTTTTTTGCAAATTAAATTGGTAAAAATGAGTTAACTGTTAATGAATACGTATTCGATATTCATCAGCAAAAAAAAAAGTTTCTGATTAGAGTAGTGATCATGTTGAAAAAGTTTGAGTTGTTTTGGAAAATTTTCTGGGTCTAACGACTATAATTCACTACCAGAACACTATAATGACCAATACCCTAATCTTCGATTGAGGCGTGGAAAGACTTGGTCCGATAATTTGGGTCTATAGAGACGGTAATTGGTTTGAGATAAGTGCTCTTCGATACTTTAGTTCGATATTATCTTTCGTTCGATTTACTAATTCTTTATTTTCTTCTTTTCGTTAGTGGCTACTGCAACTTTGATTAACGCAAAGATTTTGTTGATTAAAAAAAAAAAAATTTACATGTTTATTATACATGTAATATATACATAGAACTTCCTAATTCTTAAGTCTAGCATCATTCGGCCACCCTAACGGTACCTAAGTGTGACCTGTTACATTACCTCAGTTAGAGATAGACTGCTTGTCTAATTACTTAAAGTCATACCAGAAGGGTCTTTTCTCTTTTGTAACAAGTGTATCAATTGTCTTTTAAGTTTCTTTTTTTTATTTGGTTTATTTTTTTATCTTTATTTTTTCTTCTTCTTTCATTTTATTTTTCTTCTTTCTTTTCTCTATATGTTGATCTCTTTTTTTTTATTCTTGCACCTTTTTTATATCAGATTTTTTATATCTAATTATAAAATATATTTATATTATTTTTGTTATTTATGTTTATGCATTTTCATGTTGTTTGTTTGTTTTCATTTTTGTCATAAGTAGGTTTTTTATTGTTTTTTAATTGTAATTTTTTTTCTATTTTTTTAAACAATGTATACTTGTGACAAAATTCTGTTTTTTTTTAAGTCTTTTTCATACAGTTGCAGTTGAATTTTTTGTATTTGTTTTTATATGTTTTTTTATTTATTACAACTTGTTATATATGTTTGAGGTTTTTTTATTATTTTAACAATTAATATTTTATTATATCTATTTTTAATCTTTTTTATTTAATTTTTTCAATAATAGTAAATTGTTCATTATATATTTAATTATTATAGCTTTTTTGTGTTTTTTATAAGCAGTTACATTAGTGCTTTATTAAGATTTTTGAAATTACTATTGCAATTATATAAATATATCTAACAACTAAGCCTAGCATTACTTGGTTACCCTAATAGCACCTAAGTGCAACCTGTCATATTACTTTCAGCAGAGGTAAGCTGCTTATCTGACTACTAAAGTTCATAATGAAATGATTTTTTCTCTTTTATGACAAGCTTTCAAATTGTCTTTCTGATTTTCTTTTTAATTCATTTTCTTTTTTCTTTTATTTTTTATTTTTTTTTCTATTTCTTACTAACTAGTCTTTCTTTTCTTGATTGAATTTTTTTTTTTCTGTTTTTCTTTTTTTACTTGACTCATTATTTTTTATTCTTATTCTTATGTGTTAACCTTTTCATAGTGTATTCTCTAGACTTGTTCATAGAATGTGTTTTATGCTATTTTTGCTACTATGTTTATAAACTATTATCTTGTTTTTGTACTTAAAAGTTGTAATAATCTGCCTTAAGTTGTTTTTAAAATTAAGCCTTTGATTAGTGTTTTTCTTATTTTTATTTCATCTCTTTTTGTTTTTTTTAAAAAGTGCTATATATAATATATAAAATAGAACCTAGATTTTTGCTTTTTTTTTAAACTTTTCTATACTGTTGCAATAGATATTTTCTGTATTCTTGTTTATAGGTTTGTTTGTTCTTTATAATATACTAAATATTTTTGTATTTTTTTGGTTTTGCTTTGGTAAACTTGACATTCTGCTGTTGTATATATATTTGGATTTTTTTTGTTAAGTTTTTTTAAAGTTAGAAGTTTGTCCAATATATATTTCATAAAAGCACTTCTTCTTATATTTTTTCTTCTTATCAAATAATATACCTCTTTAGATGACTTTAGCCTTTTTTAAAAATATATTCAATGTTTCTTTTTTCATAAGACTATTAGTTTTATTATTCTATTTGTTCCTATTATGACTTTTTACTTTAACTTACTCTTATTTGTATATTTTTTGTTCTAATTACATCAGTTATTTTCAATACTTATAGTACATTTTTTCTTTTAAGAACTTCATTTCTATCTATATATACTAAGCCTTTACTAATGTTTCTAATTACTGCATTGTTATCTATAAATATTTCTAGTATTTTTTTTTTTAGTATTGCTAAAACTGTTATACATATTGCTAACATCTTAGTTGTTGTAAATGTAGGTCATTCTTTTACTTCTAATGTTATTTTTTCTTTTAACTAATTTATGTTTCACTTGTTTGTATCTATTTTATATTTATGTTTCTATTTATTGTCTCTTCTTTGTTTTTTTTATTTACTGCACTATTTGTATATATTATATATTTGTTTTTATCTCTTGATATATTTTTTCTTAAGATCTCTACTAACTCTTAATTAATGTTCTTTCTTAGCTTTTGTTTTCTAACTAATTCTATTTCTAAACCTTCTAATATTTTCAGTTTTATTAGCTTTTGTTCATTTTCTTTCAAATTTTCTGTTTTCATATATCCTATTAGTTAATCAATAGCTGTTTTAATTATGCTCTATTAGCATATCTGAAATCTTATTTATCTTGTTATAGATTCTTATCTAATGTTAATAGCTATTTTCTATTATTTTTTCTTTTCTTATACATCACTTATATTTGTTTTTTTTTTTTGTTTTTTTTTTGCTTTCACTAAGGCTGTAGTTATCAGCAGCTATTGCCTTTATTGTATTTTTAATTATGATTTCATAACTTGTACAAGGTGAGTATACAACTAGTCATACGTACAACTTTTGGTTGTCTAATTTAAGTAGTCTGCCTGCACAGCAGGTTCTATACTAGCTGCCATACTTGCAATCTGCTAGAAGATTACCTATTTTAAATACTCTGATCTCTATACTTATACTGACAAATAGTGCACAAGTTCTTGTACATCTAAGTGCTATCTAACCTAACCATGACCTTTCTATCTGTATATCTGTCAAGCTGTTACACATTTCAGAGTATGTCATCTGACTGTAGGGCTTCAGGAGGCCCTCCTGCTAACTACTACCCACATTTAGTATCTTGTTAACAGGGCTCATTCTTGCAAAGTCACTCATACCCTAGCACTAACTTCACAGCATATCCCTAGTACTTTAGTATACTTCTGTTTCTGACCTTAGACTTCTAATCCAGATAGCTCAGTAGGACTGTAACCTGTTTTTAATACTCTAGGGTTTGCTCCCCAAGGTTTTTTTCCTCTGGTTTGAGACTTCTGCTAGCCTGGTTGGTGGTACCCCTTACTCAAGGTTCTTGCCCACCAAATTCCTTCCATATTGGTATTCATTTCCTAGGTTTAGCTTTTACAGTAGTACTGTCGAAGATCTGTATTATCACTCTACTTGGGTCTTTCCAAGTGGGCTTCTGGTTATTCCAGTTTACGAATTTATATGGCCACAGATGCCCCATGACCTGCCAGTTATCTGGTGTGACTGTGTTACAGATACTGATCCCAACTGATCGATAGATCAAGAACTTATCTTGTGTTTGCACTGTCCAATGCCAGTTTGCATTCCTCTGTATAACTCTAGCATTGCACAGATGCCTGTATATACTGATATAACATAGGTGGTTTCCAAATTTTTGCTGTCAGTGGGTTTTGAACTTCCAATCTACCACTTGAAGGGTTGACAACTTATTTACTTCACTAAGTCACCACACCCTATCACTTATATTTGTTAATTTTAGTTATTAAGTTATTTTTATATTATACATCTGTTAGTGTTTTATTAATAGCTTTTTCTTTTTCTTTTTAACTATTTTTTCTAATTGTCTATTCTTTATTACATTATGTACTATTTATTCTTTTTTTTTCTATTCTTCAACAAACTTTTTTATTTAATCTTTATTACCTATATGTTACATCTGTCTGTTTTAAATTGTTCTTTAACTTCTCTGTTTTCAAATCTGTTTAGCACTTTTGTTTCTATTGTCTTGAACTATTTTGGCTTTTTGTTTTTATTTAATTGTTTTTGATAGTCTTTGGATTACTGTCATATTATTAATTTTTTTTTTATATTAAGTAGTTGATTTAGATATATTAGTTCTGCTTTACTTATTTTGATTTTTTTTTTTTTATAGTTATAGTTTTACTAGTTCAATTATTCTAAAACTATAACTAGTTGCTGTATATAATTTATTTTCTGTGCTTATATTTATTTTTAACTTTTTCACTTTAATTATTATTAGACAGACTAAATTGTTTTTCTAATATAACTTGTCTTCTGGCAATTTTTCTACTTTTTATATATCTTTTATTAAACTCACTCTTTGACAACTCTGTATTATTTTTAACTTTGTTAACTGCTTTAGTTTATTTTTTCTGTTTAGTCTTGCTATTAGGCCTTTTATTTGTTTCATTATTAGTTTTTGTTACAAAGTTCTGCAACTACCAAGGTCCTTATATTTTATTATATAATTCTTTAATATTCTTGATAAGTTGCTTTTTTGTTTTGCCAAACATATCATTAGTTGATATATTTCATTTATTTTTTCTCTAATATTTTATTAATTACAACATATAGCTTAATTTTGATATTATTATCATATTGTTATATATGCAATCTGGCTTATTGTTATTTCTTTATACTTAAAGTTTCTTATTATTTAGTTTATTATATCTTTTGCTTTTTTTCTAAGTCTTCTTACATTTTGTTGTTTAGCCAAATTTCTAATAAACAAACTATCTTGTTTCTTGGCTCTTTTATTATTTTGTTTTCTCTAAAAGTTATTTCTTTTTCTTCTTTTTTAACTTTTTCATTCATTCGTATCAGTTTTGATTTAGATTTATTTATTTCTATATCATTTATTTTAAAAAACTCTTTTGTTATCTTTAGAATTTCTAACAATTGTTTTTTATTACTTGCAATCCACATTGTGTTATTCATATATGTGATTGTTGCTTGATGGTAGCTTGTGATATTATTACAATGTATTTCTTCTTTAATTTCTTGTTTTATTATATAGTCTAACCTTTTATCTTTCTGTATCTTTTCTAATAGCAAATCATAAAAAAGACATCATATTAATAGTAATATTACTTCATCTTGATATATTTCATCTCCTACTGTTATTTTTTCTGTCAGGCTATATGCTGTAATTATTTTAAGCTGTTTTTTATTAAAAAAGGGTTAAAATGTACTTAATTGTCATTTTGAGTAGTATCAGCAAAAATTCTAGGCTGATATATATTGATTATTATCTATGCAGATATATATTGATAATAATTCTTTGTTTGGTTATATCAATTGTGATAAATATTAATATATTGCTATTATAACAAAAAATTACTATTAATCAATTATATAAAAAACTCTGATTTATATCAATAAGTATCAAATAAATTTTATACTACTAATTTATAATAATAAAGCAACAATGCTAGTTTTAAAAATACTTAAAACAGAGGATGGTGATTCTAGTGTAATAGTTGGGTTGTCATTTTTCAAGTGGCAGGTCTAAAGTTCAAATTCCACTTATGATGAAATTTGAAAATTATATCTGTGTTATGGTAACTGTCTCCTGTCGATCAGTTGGCCTCATGTGGCTGTTACCTAGGTACACCAGGCCAGGTCCCTCCGGCTTTGGGAGCTCAAGGCATCTATGTGAAGTGTAACATTACACGTACATAGAGGAATGTTACCAGTATTGCATAAGACTTCAGTACAAACCTATGATAAGTCCACTAGGCATAGAAGACTAAGAAACCGAGATGACAGAAACCCACTTAGAAATTCATGAGTAAAGAGGTAGCATGAACTTTCGACAGTACCATTGGACCAGTTGAAGCCCATGAAACATCTTCATAGAAACCAAAGATTAAAACTGAACAACAAATATGTGTAGAGGAGCACATAACCAACCAGGCCGCCAGGTTCACCAGAAGAAAAGGATACTGAAGTATACCATACCAGGCCATCTGGATTGATAGTCTGGATAAATGAGACTGACGGTTCTGAGTTGCGGCTAGTAAGTGATGATGGAGAAGATGCCAGAAAGATGGGTACTGGGGTTCTAGTGAACTTTATAAGAGTAGAAATAGTATAACGTAGTGGTTAAACAGGCAACCTCTGTAACTGCAAGTGTTAGGTAACTATAGTGTGTTGCATAAAACTAGGTCTAGATGTGTGGGACATAAAGGCTCTAGTAAGT
>CAJVQA010007424.1:0-13857 GCA_910591915.1 Cetraspora pellucida | reverse complement strand
TACTAACAATAATAATAAATAATATCTAAAAATAACTAATAATAAAATAAAATAAAATAATCGTTCTATAACAATATGCTAGGATTAGATAACTAGTAATTTTGATGAATTTTGTAATAATTGATTGGAAGTCTGTGCATATTTGTATATTGCTATTACGTGGGCATGTACAAATAACAGATAGTATTGCCATAAGTTCTGCTTTGTAAGATGATAGCCAGAGTTTAATACAAGAAGAGTATAAGTGATGTATTGTGTTATTGTGGATTTGTACCCATCTAATGTTCATAGAACATTGGTCAGTAGTAAGATTAGTAACTGATCCATCTGTGTAAAATATGAAGTTAGTGTTCTTCTTATTGAGGTTAGCAATTTTCTGAAGTTTAATAGAGGAATAATTAACTTGAAATAGGTTAAATATAGGTGTATTAGTGAGTGTAATAGTAGATGATAATGGGATTAATATAGGTGATTATGAAGCAATAGAATAAATAAGGTCTAAGTAGTTTGCATTCAGGTTAAATTCTTTTGTATTGTTATGTTTTTTCTATCCTAGAAATTTTGTTGCAGAATTAGCTAGAATATTAAAAGTGCAGTAATTTTGAATTCTGTTTGAGTTGTGTATGCATCCTGTGCATCATATACAATTAATAGTTAGAAGTGGGTAAAGGCTAATATAGAAGGAGTTATATTTGATTAGCCAGTATATAATTGAAATAGTATTGTCATTAGTATTGTATTTGCATACTTTTCTAATAATTATTTTTTGGTAGTTATAATCAAAGGTAATTAGACATAGTTTGGATTTGAAGTTATAGTAGCCTGTTGTAAATGACAGAGAATTAGAGCTAGGGAGGTTTAGTGATAAGTCTATTTGTCTGGTATAGTTGTTTGTGATAATTTTGTTTTCTAGTATAGTAAACCATTTAGGTTTTTTTCTAGTTGGGATTTGTCCAAGTTTGAGTAAGATATGTATCTAATCCAGAAGTGTAGAGTTATTGAATATTGTAAGTTGTTTAAGATATAAAATCTATTTGTTACATAACTGTTTTTTGAAGTTGTTATAGTCAGAGTGTGTATGTAAAAGAGTTTCAATTGGGATGTATAGGTATGTTAGTATGTGGGGTTGTATTAAGTAAGCAGAGATTGTGAACTGCATATGTCTAAGAAGTTGGATTATTTGAAATGTTGTAGTATGTTTATTGGCTCTATCTATAAGAGAGTTGGGATGTTGAAGGATGTTAATAGTTGACCAAAGGTTGTTTTAAAGTTGTTGTAGTCTTATTTGGATAATAACTCCAAGTAGGTCTGTTTTGTTTAGTCGAAAGAGAAAATTGCTGATATGATGTTGTAGCTGTATGTCTTATACATTCTTAATTTCATATATGTTGTAGTTAAGCATTATACTATTAGAAGTAATGACTGGAAGTTTGGATTTGTGTTTGGCTACAGTAAGGTATTTTGATAGGATCTTGTTATATATGTTGAAAGGTATGACTATATTATGTATTCAATATTCAAAAATAGGTATAATATTATTATTAATAATGTAACAAGTTTGTTTGTCTGTTATTTGTTTAGTTTATATAATATTAGTTAATTCTAATGTTTCTTATACAATTATTTTGGATATGATGAATTGGGTATTAGTTGCTGTGTACCAGCATTCTAAAAACTTTAAAGATGTATTGTAAGGCTGTATTTGTATAGTAGTGTTCATAAAGTTGAATATAGGTATAAGTTTTGTATTAGATATTAAAGTAGATTTGTTTGGGTTAACTTTGATGTTAGCCATCTGATAAAATATCAAAGCTGTGTCGAAAATGTTTTAGAGTTGTTGTTGAGAGTCTGCAATTCACAATATATTAGCCATATAGGCAAGAGTAGAGGTATTAGCTTGTATTTGTTGGTGTTTAAGAGAAAATAGTAAGATTATTCTTGTTAAAGCAGTAGTGTATCCTTTGAATTTTGTATGAATATGGTAAATTAATGAGTCATAGCATATTCTTCATAGAAGAGAAGTAATAGTTTCTCCTTGGTTAATTTCATCTTCTATTACATATGTAGATGTTAGACCAAAGTTGGTAATAACTTGATTAGTGCATGAAGATAATAAGTTAATAATTGTAAGGACAATAGATGAAGGAAGTTTGATTCTGTATAAGGCTTTTTTCAGAAGAGTAATGTTAACAGAGTCATAAGCTTTGCTCATATCTTGTAATAAGAGCCAGAGTGGTTTTTTGTTGCATGTTGCATCTTCAATAAAGTTGTTAAGTATATGTATAGGGGTATTTGTACTGTTGCCAGACAGTGCAACATAGTTGTAGAGGTTGAGTATTAGATGTTTTAATAGAATAGATGAGAGTCTGTTTGTTAGTATTTTTGTATATAGTTTTTTGGTATGTTCTATTAAGCTAATAGGACATGTGTTGTTAAGATTTTCATCAAAGTTTGACTTTTTTAATATTGGATAGATTTTACTGTTTTTTCATTATTTAAAAATATTGTTTGTATTAAGACATTTGTTAAGTAGATGTATAATTGCATATAGCATATGTATTCTACAATGTTTAAGTATTTTATAACTTATTCCAAAAAGTCTGCATGCTTTGTTATTAGGCAGTTGTTTAATAATATGTAGAACTTTCTCTGTAGTAATTGGTTGTAAAAATGGAATGTACTAGTTCATATTAATAGAGGTTTTAGGTAGCTCAATGCAAGTTAAATGTCTTAATTTGATAAAGTTGGTGTTTTGTCCATTAGTAGAAGTGTTGTTTTATATGTGAAAGTATGGTTGGAGAGTCAGTTATAATTTCATTTTCTGTTTTGATGTTATAAAGAATTACTGGATTAGTATATCAATTAAGAATGCTATTAATTATTTTAGTTGATTGAGTTAGTAGTCATTCTCATTTGTTATCAATTGCTTTGTTAATATGTTAACAAAGATGTTGGGAGTTTTCTAAGCTTCTAGCATAATATATAGCCTTCTATAATTGTTTAATTTGGAAGATTCATTGTGGTAATAATTAAGAGTCTGAAAGAGGGTTTGGTATATCAAAATCATGTTTTTGGTTAATATTATAAATTTGGGCAATAATAGCATTAGTAATTGGTTAGTGGTATTTGAATAAGTTTTTAATATTGTTGATAATGCTACCAATTTGTTTGAGGTCCTTATAAAGAGCTGTTGCTTTAGGTGAAAAGGTGTAAAAAGAGTGTTTTATAATATATTTTTTGTTAGATATATGTTGGAGAGCAGCATTTATAACAGATATATATATTTTGTGCCAAAGTTTTTCTAATATGTCTGTTTCTAGTATGATTAAGTTAATTTTATTGTTTTGCATATTAGTGTCAATTTGATTAGTAAATTTTTTCTATTTTTCTTTTGTTATTGCTTGATAGTTGAAAGTTCTTCTTTTACATTTGTTTTTCTGTCTGGATTTAAGTGTAAAAAGAAATGTCTATTGTAATATTAAGATTTAATAATTATTATTAGTAGCTTTTGATGAGTTATCTAAGTAAAATTTGGTAAAAAAAAAGACTGTGTTTACTGGCCTATATGTAGAAATATTAATTTTAAATATATAGTTCTTAATACAATATATTAGTTTATATAAAGAATAATAATTTTATATTAAACTAGTCTTTTTTGAAGCTAAAGCTTTTTATTCAGTAATTAGAATATAAAAACTTATGACTAAGATCTTAAAAAAGTTATTTTTATATTAAAAAATATAACTAACTATACATAGAATTTTGAAGTTTAAGTTAAGTAGTTTGCTAATAGTTTTATACTAGCTGTTATATCTGCAATCCAACTAGATGCATTACTTATTTAAACTCTTTGTATTATAATTTTTACTGTGTTATTAGATTATTTTTGATACATATATTAGTTAAAAAGATCTAGATGCTTACTTATATGCTTAAAACTTTATATCTTATTTTATGCAATATATTCTTAAAAGCATTATTATTAGAGCTTTCTGTATCTTATATACAGCTAATCTAGTTTTATATAATATGTTATAATTATTTAATACTTGCAGTTAGGTCTAATCTTAAACTACTATATTATATTATTTCTATTTTTATAAAGTTTATTCAAACTTTGGTACCTATCTTTCAGACATCTTCTTTATTATTCTTTATTAACTGCAACTTAGAATTAACAAAACTTCTCAAACTTTCAATTTAAATAGTCTGATATAATATATTTTAGTATTCTTTTTCTTTAATAATTTTAGCAGACTGGTTAGTTATGTACTTCTTTATACATTTTGGTATTCAGTTTATTTATTTATTTCTTAAAGGGGTTTTATAAACTGCTATTAGTCAAACAGTACTATTAAAAATTTGTATTATCTTTTTATTTTGAAATTTCAAGATTCTGTCTTCTTGGTTCTTTAGTTTTCTGTAATTAGTAGTTTTATCATAAGCTTGCACTGAAGTTTTATGCAATACTAGTTATTAATATTCCTCTATATATATGTAATGTTATACTTCATATAGATATCTTAAACTCTTACTGATAAGTAGGATCTGAGTTAATGTATCTTAATTATAGCTATATAAGACCAACTAATTAACAAAAAACAGTTTTCATAATACAGATTAATTTTCAAATTTTATTATAAGTAAAATTTAAATCTTAGATCTGCTATTTAGAGAATAACAACTTAATTACTATACTAGGATTACTATTTTTAAAAATACTAATTTTTATTAGTAATACTTTTGTAATTTATTTATAAAAATTTAGACTTGTACAAAGTATAAATATTTATAAATAAATTACAAAAATGTTATTAATAAAAATTATTATTTTGAGAATTGTGTTTCTAGTGTAGTGGTTGGGTTGTCATTTTTCAAGTGGCAGATCTAAGGTTCAAATTCTATCTATGATAAAATTTAAAGATTATATCTGCATTATAGTAACTGTCTTCTGTTGATTGGTTGACCTTATGCAACTGTAACTCATGTATACTAAGTTAGGTCCTATTAATATTGGAAGCTCAGAACATTTATATAAAGTGTAATATTATATATATATAAAGGAATATATAATTAGTATTGCATAAGACTTTAGTGCAAACTCATAATAAGACTACTAAGTATAAAAAACTAAGCAACCAAGATAACAGAAACCCATTTAGAAATTCTTAAGTAAAGTAGTAGCATAAACTTTTAACAGTACTATCAGACTGGTTGAAGCTTATAAAACATCTTCATAGGAACCGAAAGTTAAACTGAACATCAAATATATATAAAGAAGCATATAACCAACTAGGCTACTGAATTTATCAAAGAAAAAGAATACAGAAATATACCATACTAGGTCATCTGGATTGGTAGTCTAAAAGAAAATAATAGTTCTAAGTTGCAGCTAGTAAAAAATGATGATGAAAATACTAAGAAGATAGGTATTGAGGTTTCAGTAAACTTTACAAGAATAGAAATAGTGTAATGTAACGTTAAATAGGTAACCTCTGTAACTACAAGTATTAACTATAATATGTTATATAAAACTAGATTAATATATATAGAATATAAAAGCTCTAGTAAGTTTTCTGTCAAGAATAAAGTAGTCTTAAGGATACTAACTAGTATTAGGAACTTGAATAAGTATAGTCTTGAAGATGTTTTTATGATACAAGAAGGATTGCATATGCAAAAGGTTTAAATAAATAAGACTTCTAGTTGGCTTACAGGTATGGCATCTAGTATAGAACTTATATAGTAATATATAAATAGATTACTTAAATTAGACACCAAAAGTGCATATATAGCTAGTTGTAACTTCCAATGTAAGATAGCTTTTAGTAGCATGCTATATTCTATATACTTGAATAAAAATATTATATTCTGAAAATAAGGACTTTAATATTAAAAAAAAAAAAATTATTATTTTAAGAACATAATAATATAGTACAATGATTATATTGTCAACTCCCAAGTGGCAGGTTTAAAGTTCAAATTTTAGTATTAATAAAAATTTGAAATTTTTTCTGTGTTATAATTAATTATTTTTTATTATTAGTTTGAATTAAATATTTGTTATCCATGTTATATCAGTATAACTAAAAGGTTATATAACATTTATGCAATAGTTGCACCTTGTATAAAGGAACACAAACCAGTATCAGATAGTATAAATCTATAATAAGTTCTTATAGCTATGTAAATCATAAAAACTAGAAAGACAGAAGTCTACTTAGAATATTTGAGAAAAAAGATAATTTAAACTTTTAATAATGCTATTGTAAAAACTAAACCTATAAAATAGAGCTAGAACTTGTAAAGTTAGATGAAGATATAACTTTTAAAAAGAAATTGTTATAACCAACCAGGCTATTAGGATTCATTTTAGAGAAAAAGATTATATGCTAAAGAATATATAAACTAGAAATATAGTTGTATCTATTTTTTTAAGCTATCTGAACTAGAAGCTTGGTAGAACTTGAATTTAATACCAAAATAGTAAAAATATGTTGTAAAGTAAGTATCAGAATTAAGATAAACTTTACAAGAACATAGTAATTTAATAATACATTCTAACTATAAGTATTAGTTTTAACTATAGCATTATCAGAATAACTGTAAGAATAGGATACAAAAGATTTTGAAAGGTTTAATACAAAATCAAAAATTCTTCTTATGAGTGAACTACTTTAAAGACTTAGTAATCATAATATATTTTTATCAATATTGATTAGAGTTATTGATAAATATTGATAGACAGATGAATACAGAAACTAGAGTGTTTAAATAAGAAACTTACAAGCAGGTTTCAAATATAACAACTAGTATAAAATCTTTAGGCAGATTACTTAAATTAGACAATAACTAAAATTGTATAAGTAATTAGTTGTACATTCTTTCTATAGTTGCTTTTTGTAATTGTAATGCAATCATTAGCTAAATATACTATTAATAAAATTTTGAGTTGTAATTACTTATCTTAATATTTAAAAAAAATAAATTATCATTTTTTATATAAACTAAAATATTGTATTAAGAAATAATTAAAAAAATTTCAGTATTGGTTTTTTTTTTTTGGTGTTAAAGTGATCTCTTTGGTCTTTTGATTTTTATTAATAACTTATTGGTAAAGTGTTTCTATAAATCATTACAGAAAAAAGTACAATTGGCTACATATGTAACTTTTTTATATTATCTAAGAAGTTCACCTGAAGGTTCTCTATCAATTGTTATACTTAATATTTCTACTTGAATGTTCTACTTTAAATCCTCTTTATCTGTAATCTGTATTAATTCATTAAGTTATACTCAGATGTCCAAATCATTATCTTAATCTTAGAACTAATTTATTTTTAAGATAAGCCTTCAGAGTCTTCTGTACCTATTTTTATAACTGATCTAGATCTTAATATAGCAGAACTAGTACTTGAAATCAGAGTTATATTATTTAATTGCTGTGTTCTTATAGCATTCACATAGACCCTAGTATCTACTTCATAGTATAATCTCAATAGTTTAGTATACTCCTACCTTTTTACCTATCTTTTTACTAAACTTCCAATTCAGATAGCCTATATAGGACTATGACTAGTTCATCAATATATCAGATTAGTTTGATATCCTTTTTTTCTGGTTTGTTTTAATAGTCTATTGATAATACTTTTAAAATTTGCAACTTAGAGGTTCTTGTCCATTTGTTAGTATGACCAGATACTATGATCTTGGTATCTGTTTCCCTAGCCTAGTCTTTACTATAAGACTATCAAAAATCTGACTACCTCTCTATTTGGATTTTTTTAATAAACTTCTTGTTATCTAATTTTAATAGATTTATATAGTTATAAGAACTTATCTAGTGTTTGTACTATCTAATTTGTTAGTTTGTATTCTTCTGTATAACAAGTTACACAAATACCCCATAATCTGCTAGTCATGCTAATGTGACTATTATTACAGATACCTTAATCTAATTATTAGTAACAGTTATTATAATATAAATATTATATAGATGATTATTTAAATTTTCATCATCAATGAAATTTGAATATCCAACCTACTACTTAGAAGTTGACAACCTGACTACTTCACTAGGTGTCATATCTCATTTTAGTATTGTTTCTAATTTATATTATTAACAATTTTATTTAAAAAATAAATATCGCTAATTGGTTTGATAATTTTATATATTAATTTTTTAGAAAAAAGTAAACTAAATCATTTACTGTTATAAAATTTTTTTTAAAAAAAATAAAAACCAACAAATTTTTTTATATTTTACAATTTTATCATAATTTTTTCAAGTTTTTAGTAAGAACTTTGTTACAATGTTTTTTAAAATAACTTTCTAATTTAGATGCTAAACAAAAAAAAATGAAACAAATTTATCTAATAAATTTGTCCTATTTCTACCAATTTTTTCCCATATTTGCTTTTTAATATTTCACATTTTTTGACATATATTCTAATACAGAAATGTACATTTTTGATATTTAAAACTTTTTTTAACATATTTAATGTTCAATGTTTAAATATATATTCAAAGCTTATTTAAAGCTTTAATAATTAAATAATTTATTTAAAAATAATATGATTATATATATTTTTTAGTTTTAAGCTTTTTACTTGGAAAATTAAAGTAGATTTATTTTGAGTAATTTTAATATTTAAAAATGTCCAATCATATTTTTTATTTCAGGCATACTTAAATGCACCAATCATTTCACAGTAGATCATATCGATATTGATATCAAATCTACTTGCGTACGTAATCCACTAACGTGTATAAAATAAAATAATTAGTGTGTAGAAAAAATATTTAGTCATTATGGCACGCAGATACGACGCACGAACGACCATTTTTTCTCCCGAAGGTGAGTTCGGATTCAGAAACGTTAAATACCATGAAGCAATTATCTTGAACTATTATTGAATCGATATTTAACAGGCCGGCTTTATCAAGTCGAATATGCCATGGAAGCAATATCCCATGCTGGTACCGCTTTGGGTATCCTAGCATCGGATGGCATTGTGATAGCTGCCGAAAAGAAAGTGACTTCTAAATTACTTGAACAAACCACAACGAGTGAAAAAATTTACTTATTAAACGAGTATAAATTCTTAACCTCTCCTTACGGTTCGTTTAATTCAATTTGTACCGTTATTTGAAGGCTAATTGACATTGATTTGGATGATTTTGTTATTCGATCACAGTAACGTTATTTGTGGTGTCGCAGGAATCACAGCCGATGCCAATTACCTTATAAACTACTCTCGCCGAGCCGCTCAAGAGTATTTATATACTTATGGAGAAGATATTCCTGTTGAACAGTTGGTACAAAGATTGTGTGATTTAAAACAAGGATATACACAATACGGAGGTAATAACAAAATACCATTAAACCTTTTTGTAGCATTTATAGAAATAGAATATAGAAACAATGTAATCATAAATTATCTTTTAAAGGTCTTCGTCCCTTCGGAGTCTCATTTATTTATGCCGGACATGATAGTCATTATGGTTTTCAACTTTATCATTCTGATCCATCCGGAAATTACGGTGGATGGAAAGCCACTTGTATTGGTGCAAACAACGCGTCAGCCCAATCATTGCTGAAACAAGATTATAAGGATGAAATAACTCTTAAAGAAGCAAGAGAATTGGCGGCGAAAGTTTTGAGTAAAACTATGGATTCTACCACGTTGAGTAGTGAAAAATGTATATATTGTTTCAAAACATTTATTTATTTTTCGAAAAGGCAAATTCTAAATTTGACTCTGTTCATTTGATATTATATAGTGGAATTTGCGACAATCAGTCTTAATGATGAAGGAAAAGTTTCATATCATCTTTACAAACCAGACGAAATTGATACTTTATTGAGAGAATATAATTTAGGAGGCAACCAGGATACGGAATAGAGGTTAGAACTGGGTTATAGTAATCCGGGTCACCCGTGTCAAAACGGTTCAATCGGATCAATATGTAACCTCTAAAAATCTGTTACTATTATACAGAAAACATTGTATTGTGAAAATAAACATCTTTTTTTTTTTTTTTTTACTAATTTATCTAAATGTTCAATCCCACTAATCTTGATTTTAAAAAAAGTTACAAACTTCTGGAGGCTACCATACGACTATCTATTGCGAAAAATTTCCTTCATTATTATTTTCTTTGCTAATATGTAATACACTGTGTGTGTTCGACACGTTTGATAGTACCCAGCAATTCGTAGCGCTGGGGCTCGGGTTATGTAACGTGTTTGCGTTGCATGAATCGGAATTGGGTGATAGTAGATAGCTAATATATACGTTACGAAAAATGTCGCAATAAATTAAATTAATATCTTCCATTAATAATAGTAAATTATTTATTACTTTAAATGTTATAGAAAAACTATATAACGATAAAGGGTCAATAGGGAGAGATCTCTTTTGAACTTTTAGTAGTACCTTCGATAGTTTTTCTTTTTTACCCTTTGATACGTCTCATTGTACCCTCTGTCACTCATTACAAGTAAATGCTGCCGAATGAAAGCCTGGAAGTGAATATTAAGCTTTTCATTGTAGCGAACCTAAACCCCTGAAACATTATGATATCACGTATTGATATTGATGATCTGTGTTTGATTTTTTCATCACCAGGAATCTAGAATCTTGACCATCAATACCAATACGTGATATGAAAACTTAAATATTCACTTCCAGGTTTTCATTTACAGCACTCATTTGTAAATAAAATGCTTACGATCTGAGCTATTTGTGGTAGTGTATGATTTGAGCTCTCTCCATCGTAACAACGTACCGTATAGTGCTGCATATAGTACCCGGGGTGACACGATTTTTTTAATAGTGAATCGATCATTCAGGCAACCTGCATATGTTTGGCTTTAGGAAAATGAGTGCTTGTTACGTTCCTTGTGGTGCTTATTAGGTGGAAGACTCCAGTAAAGTATAATAGCCAAGGAAATAAAACGCTAATAAAAGTCGAATTGCACATATGGAGTCAGAAAACTTTTGTATTCCAGAACGAACACATATCCCAATACTGAATAAATCAACAAATTGATTCGATATAAAACTCGCAACACTAATTGCGCCATCGTTCCTAAGTTTATGTCTGTGGCCCTGCTAAATGACGTCAAGTCATAAAGTCTCTACCAAGTCACAACACTATTCACAGGTTTGTATTTATACTATCGTATTATTTTTTTCATGCCTATTGTCCGGATCTCAGATTCGAACTGAATCTTTTTTCGATAATATCGAATCGAAATCCACTCTCGAAAATTAAAATTAGTCATCCATAATTCTCGTCGTCACAGAAGAAAGACCAGCGATTACTTGGATATAAAAATTAGCACCAGGTGTGTAACTATGTACCGCATGTTCAAATAATAAAATACTATGACACATTCACTATAAATTATATACAAGAAAGGAATCAATGAAATATATTTTATGATATAAAAATGTCATGATTGGTGACTATACTGTCTGATACATTCAATTTGTTGGTTACCACGCGAATCATACTTTCATTCAGATAATAAAATTAAATACATTTAAAGAATTAATGCTTTCTCTACACGAATATTACTATTATATTAACAATAAAGGAAGAATAATTAAACGTAGAATTCCACATAAAGGTAAATACTACTGAATTGATTTTCCGATTAATTGAAAGATCAAACATAATGATACCTTATTAATTCATCTTTGGACATCCTCTTGATTTTGTCTGCATATCTAATTTAGATTAATTAATGTAATAACACATTAATATATGAAGTTAAAAATAAACAGGTGTAGGTTATTCCACAAAGAAACTATCAGTAAAAAATTAGAGTTTAAATTTTAAGATCATCGAACAGTCGGACTCATTGTTAAATTTCATCATGTAGTTTCTTGAAAAATGAATTCCGATTCTTTGATCGTATAACATGAAATAATCACCTTAGAGAAAAAATAAACCGTTCTTAATCTAGTAACGAACAAAGGCACTCAATAGTTTATCAAAAACTGAAAAATGCACCGGTACAGTGACACAACAGGAGGGACTGTACCTAAAATAGAATCACGTTACACGATTGATTACGAGTTTGTGTAGCCTATTCTCTATCATAGGAGGAAATTCGTCTGATTGGCTAATTTATGTAGATCATTTATAGATCACTTCGTGATTTTGTAAAAATCTGATTGGTCAATTCTGTAAATTACGAAATTACTATGAAATTATTGATAATACAAGGTTATAATAATTATGCGAATATTACAAAATAATCGATCGAATTCTCTAGCCTTTAATTTATCTAAATTGAACAATAATCTTGTAAAACAAAAAAAAAATAACAAATCCGAATTTTAAAATCAATTTTTGTATAAATATTAAATTATATCTTATCAATATCAATTTTCATTTTTTAAAATTATAATAAAAGAAAATCAATTTTTATTTTTTTACAAATAAAAAATTAAAAAATTAAAAAAAAAATTCATAATAGAAGAAACTTCTATATCATATCATTCCAAGGAACTGAAATATCAGTAGCAGATTCTTTAGTATCATCGTCATCATCTTTAGCAACAGAACCATCTTCATCTTCAACGTTTTCAGTATTTTTTTTTGGATTAAGTTCATACAAACTTTCTAAAAGTGATTGAATATGTTTATCAACATCATCATTAATATAGTCCAAACAATACAAACATTTGGACCTGTCTTTGCTAAAACATGCATCGTGATATGCATGGTCATATGATAATACCCAATCTGTTTCTTTACTAAAAATAGTATTAGTAATGTAATCAAAAGAATCATAATCAAACAAACTAGGTCTAGAAGAGAAACTATATCCTAAGGGTAAATGACAAAGCCATGCCTCTTTTATTTTCATTACTGGAATAGGAATACTTTCTGTATTGATATTCCTTTCTTTTTTACTTCTTTTTGCTAACTGTATTATAGAAACTTGTGATAAAATTGAAAATTGAAGTTTTTTATATTTAATATGAGTATAAATTTCGGAAAAACAATTTAAAAAGAAATATGCTGTTTTTCAAATTAAAGACTCAATATTTCAGAAGGAATATTAATAAACTGCCCAAGTTGAATTGTAAATAAAATTTTCTTTAAACCTGTTATCATTAAATCTTAAAAAGTTGATATATCATGCTTTCTTTATTATTTGTTCTGATGTAAGATGCTTCTCTGTATTACACTGCAAGAGACTGTGAAAAATTTCCACAGAAGTGTCAGAAAACTTCAGTAATTCAGCAATCATTGTTCTTAAGATGGGTGGTTTTTGGATTGCCAATAAAAAATGTTAGAAAGAAACATTAAAGGAGCTTTAGTATAGTTTCTACAATGAAACTTAAGAAAAATCACCCAAATTTAAAAACAAGATTCAATATAAGAATCAAAATTGCCAGCTCGAAAGAATAAAGTATAAACATCAAAAACTAATAAAACGTATTATCTAACAAATCTTTGAGCATCAAATACTCTGGGTCCTTGCACATATATTCGAATTTGATTTTAACTATCTTTGCAATCTCTCGCCATGTGCTATATAAAAGTTCAAGTAATAAGTTGATACATCATGGCCTTAGTTTTTGAGCAAGACTTCTCTTTTTATCAAATATGTATTTGTACATTTTGGAAAAGAATGGTTGATACTGGAGAAATATTAATTCATGACTGTTCAATGAAATGTGCAAAGGACCTATTATTGGAAGAAATGATAAAACTTGATTAGTGATTCCTGAAGAACTATCATAATAAAGATACTGTAATAGAATTTACTTTTTTTTCTATATTAGTATATATTTATTTTTAGCTCTATATTATATTTTATAATTTTCCTA
>CAJVQA010007423.1:0-13858 GCA_910591915.1 Cetraspora pellucida | reverse complement strand
TACAAAGTAGATTATTAGCATAGCATAATATATTATATTATTAGTAGTTATTATATATTTATTATTATATTTTATATAATATTTATTATTAGTTATTAGTATAGTTATATTATAGTATATAGTAGTTAGATAATAAAATCTTATTAGCTATTAGAAGTGTGATACAGACATATGACATTAAGTAACATCTATGATGTCACTATTGTCTTACAAACTCCAAATACTCTTACACAAGTTTCATGTATCCTAGTACAATTTACTGTACCAAATATTACAGTACAAAAATTTCAAGTATCTCTAATATAATATTCAAGTGTCTTTGCACAATCTCAAGTATTTCTAGCACAATTTTTAAATGTTACTGTACAATTCCAACTGTTCTTGCATAGACTCAAGTACCTTAACACAAGCTTTAAGTATTTCAAATACAAATAACAAATACACATAAACATTGTTTCAACTATCTCTATACAAACTTCATTTGTCTCTGCACAATTCCCACTACCTCAAGTATAGTATCAAGAAATGTTACTTAAATCCCACTATCCCCACTAGATAAAAAGATATATAAAGAGTACTTTTTTTTCTTCTCTACTAATTCTAAGTTTCTATACTTCAACTCAGACATAATAATCTTTTAATTATAAAGTGTGATATTTCTCCTTTAGGATAATTTCTATAGGCAAAGTTGTCATCATATGTGTTGTTAATAAAAAGTTAATCTATATATTATTACTATCTCGAACTGTCTGTCTGCTGCTATGTAGTAAAGTAAACTACTACACCTCTATTCCATATATATTTGCAATAGTCAATCACTGTATTGAGTAACTTTGTTACTTAGTTGTAATATACCAAGAACAGTTTGGTATCTTTTGACAGAAAATAAAAATTTATTTCAAAAAAAGAACAGAAACCTCTTTTAAGAAACTTATTTTCAAAAAGCAATTTTCTCTCTAGAAAATATTTATTTTGAAATTTATTTTGAAACAGCAATTGTGAAAAAACATTTTGAAATTTTGGAATTATTATTTTAAAGATATACTTCTACTAACTCAATTTGAATTAATTATTTTGTATTTTGCCTTTGTATTTTGTATTTTTAAAATTTTAGAATTATAAAGAAGTTTATACTTTTATCTTCTAGCTTTGATTTTTGATTTTTGAATTTTGATTTTTAATATTACTTGCTGGTCACATATACACACACACATATATATTTATTTTACTTCTTTAATTGTTTTATCTTGCTAGTATCATGTTTTAGATTTATTATTTTTATTTTTATTATTTTATTATTTTATTACTTATTAGTACTAATCATTTTTTAAAAAAACTTATTTTCTGATGAAATACTAAAAATTATTAATGAAAAATGAATCTACAGACAAAACACTAAAATTTTTAGAAAAGAAGAAACTACAAAAACAATTTTTGGAAGATTTTCATTTTTTATTTATATCTCTATGAGTTTTGAATATAGAAAGATAAAACATATATTTTTCTACTCACAGAAACCTTTTATATATTTTTTATTATACTATATATTAGTAAGAAAATGCTTACCAAGGATGGCAATCCTAGTGTAGTAGTTAGGTTGTCATCCTCCAAGTGGCAGATCTAAGGTTCAAATCTCACCTATGATGAAATTTGGAAATTATATCTGTGTTACAAAAACTGTCCTCTGTCGATTGGTTGGCCTCATGCAGCTATAATCCAGGTACACCAAGTTAGGGTCCTACTGACATTGGGAGCTCAGGGCATCTATGTAAAGTATAATGTTACATGTATATAAAGGAATGTTAATAACCGATGTTGCATAAGACTTTGGTACAAACCCATGATAAAACCACTGGGCATAGAAGACTAAGAAACTGAGGAGATGGGATTTTACTTGAAAATTCACTAGTAAAGAGGTAGCACAACTTTTGACAGTGCTGTCAGACTGATAGAAGCCCACAAAACATCTTCATAGAAACTGAAAATTAAAACTGAACATCAAGATGTGTAAAGGAGCATATAACCAACCAGGCCATCAAATTTGCCAAAGGAAAAGGATACTAAGGTATACTATACCAGGCTATCTGGATTGGTAGTCTAGAATGAGACCAACAGTTCTGAGTTGCAGCTAGTAGAGAATGATGGAAAAGATGTTGGAAAGATAGGTACTAGGGTTTGAGTGAACTTTATAAAGGTAGAAATAGTATAACGTAGTGGTTTAAGGTTAGCTCTAACTACAAGTGTTAGGTAACTATAGCATGTTATATAAAACTAGGTTAGCTGTATATAAGACACAAAAGGCTCTAATAATGATGCTTCTGAGAATACACTGCATGAAATAAGGTACAGAGCTCTAAGGATACAGGTAAGCATCTAGACCTTCTCGACTGACTTATATAGCAAAGATGATCTAGTGATACAGTAAGAGTTGCAGTACAGAGGGTTTAAATAGGCAACACCTCTAGTTGGGTTGCAGGTATAGCAGCTAGTATAGAACTATCAGCAGACTACTTAATTAGATACCAAAAGTGTACATGTGACTAGTTGTACTCTCTAATGTAAGGTAACTTTTTTAAGGCCTTGGCTGTGAGTCTTTATATCCTGACTATACTGAATAAAAAGTCCTAGCTCCAAAAGAAGCTAGTTTGACAAAAAAAAAAAAAAAAAAAAAAAATGCTTACCTGATCCGCAAATCAGCTTTGAAGTCATAACATCATTTTTCAATATTTATAAAAATAATTTTCAAGAAACTCCAAGAAGAGAAAAAAAACATTTAATATTTCTTAAAATCATCATAAAAAGTTATTAACAAGACTAATTTTAATGTTTTAATATCTGTTAAAACTAAAAAGATCTCTTTTACAACTTTACTTTTTTTTTTTTAATATTAACAGTGAGGCCATGCCTTTAACTTTGTTGAAATTCAATTGAAGTTTTTACAAAAGAAAAGCTTGCTTTTAAATTACATATGAAGAATAAAGACTCGGATATATAATCTGCAACCTAAATCTAAATTTTACAACTTTACTTAAGAGCTCAAGTTATGAATACATAATACAAAAAAACTTTAAAAATATCTTTTGCAAAAAATATAATTTTAAAATAATTTTCTTTTACTGTGTCACATAGGTAGAAAAACTTTGAAATTTTTTTAACCTAAATTAGATTATATAATTTGTAAAGTCTCATTTCTTTTAGATTCTATCATGTTCTGAAATTCTAAAGAAGATGACTTTTTGAATATTATATATATATAATAATCATATACATATTCTATTATATTTTATCTTTTATTATCATTATTTTTATTTTCAAAAAACTCTTTCTGCTGATTACTAAAACACAAAACTTGCAAAAACAAAAATCAAGACTAACAGGAAAATCACTATCAAAACTGTGCTTGAAGACTTAATAAAAAAGAAAAAGCTTTAGAAATAGAACTAATAAGTAAAGCAGTAGTAGAAAACAAGCCAAAAAGCAAGTAAAGAAAAGACAAACTTTCCAAATAAATCTCAAAAAGCAAAAATTTTGAAGAAATAGCTTAGACCTAGAATCACAGATCTGGTTGAAACATGTAAGCATGTGAAAAGTCAAACAAACAGACATGTACATATATAGACAGAGCAAATATGTAAGTATTACAGAGTGTATATGATTGTAAACAAAGCAGCACAAAACACAGCCACAAATGACATAAGCAAAAGAGAAGAGTCAATGATGCTAAAATTGGTAAGTGAAAGAGCAGAGGCAATACTAAAGCTCATAGGCAGCAAAGAATTAGAACAAGAACTAGCAAATAGAAACAACCATTTCAATATAAGAGATATAGTAGCAGCAGCACTATGGAAAACAGATTTAATGAAAACAGTAATGATAAGAAAAATATACGAAGCAATAATTAAAGTAGACATGAGAGATCTAACAAGCATAAAAAAATAGGCAGAAGAGATAAATCGCACAAGCCAACACCTACTAATAGTGCAAAGTATAAAAAGCAAAAAAGTCTAAATATTATCAAAAAAGGAAAATAATACACCAGAATTGTATATAGAGAAAATGAGACAAAAAATAGAAACAGTAAATGTAATAATGTATAAAAAAGAGATATGACAAAATACAAGGTTAGAAGAGAAAAAAAGACAAAAAAGAAGGAAAAGCAAAGAAGTTATAAACACAGAAACAACAAACATGATAATTAAAGAGACAAAAATAGACAACTATATAGAAGAAGAAATAAAGATATCAAAGGCAAATATAATGCAAGAAGACTATAAAGACATTATTATAGCAATCAGAAACCAAAAAAAAACTAAGATAGATGAAAAAGATAGAATCTATGAAACTGAACAACAGAAAAACAAAGATAAGACTATAGAAGAACTACTAGAACAAAGTATCTGGTCACTCTCAAACAAAGAATGCAGTAACAAAAGAATGTATGCAGCAAAATACCAGCATATAATGTACCAGGTAGTTCACAAGAAGAAAGAACAAAATTTGTTAACAAATTACTAGTATCCAACAAACATGTTAAAGAGGTCAAAGAAATGTTTAAGAGAGGTAATGCTTGGATTATTGTCATGTTTGACTGTAAATATGGCAGAAAAGAAGCAATCAACAAAATCCAAAAAAAACATAATGATTAGTTTAAAATGATTCCAGATATAGATGAATCAGAAGAAAAGAAGACTAAAAAAAAGTAAGAAGTCAAAGCAGAAAGAGGAGCTAATAGAAAAAAAGAAGAATAAAGAAGAAACTAAAAGAACAAAAGACAATCCATACAATCAAGAAAAAGAAAACATAGACAAAGGAAATAAAGAAAACACAGTAGCAGTAACAGTATGGGATCTGCTGAAGGAGATAACAAAATATGAAATGAAGTACCTAGTAAGAAAATAAGTAAAGTAACAGAATGCAGAATCCAAAGAAGTGCATACAGAACAATGGCAGTAATAAAAGTAAAGAGAGAAAAAGAATAAGTATTTCTGTAGGTAATTCCCTTAAGAAATAGAAAGCTAGCAAGAATGACAATAGATGAAGAAGAAGAGATGAAGAAAGAAGAAAGAAATCAATTCACAGCAAAATTGATAGGAATACCAAAAGAAATTTCTGAACTAATTCTACTATGAGAGCTCAAAACCAGAAAGGCAATGGCAGTATACATTCTACCAAACAGATGGGAAAGACCAAGAAATTATGCAGTAGTGTTATTTAAAAGTCAGAAAAATATAAACATAACTACTAGAAAAAAGGTCTGGTACAATGAAGTCTTAATGTTCTGGAAAGTTAAACCAAAAAGATTAGATGACCAGCCTTATAAAAGCAGCAACAAAATATAAAAGATACAAAAGAAAGAAGAAATAGAAGACCTCAACTTGAAAGAAGAGCATACAAACCCAGAAGAGTATATAAAGAGAAATAAATATAGCACAAGACTGAATAATAGGAAAAATAAACAAGAAAACAGAAGCCACTAAAATAAAAGAAATGAAAAAGAAAATTTAGCAAGTACAGACCAAGAAGAAAATAGACTAAAAAAAGAAATTGGGAGTATAAGAAAGATACAAGAACAGGTATCAGACATGGAAAACATATTAGGTCAAATACTAGAAAGACTAGAAAAATTGGAGATAGCTGAAGAAAGGGCATGGAAAGCCTAACCAGATCGCTCCTGAAGGTGCCACAGTTGAATTAACAAGAACAGATAAGAAAGTCAAAAATTTTCTGCAAAGAAAAAGAGAAGTTTTTAAAAAAAAAGTAGTATTTCCTTATCTAAAAGAAAAGAAATGCAGAAAAGGAAAAGGAAAAGCAGTTAGCACAGAATTATTACAAAACCAGTTAAAAGAGAAGTGAAAAGAAGGAAAAAAAGAAATAAAAGTAGCATGCCATAATATCAATAAACTAAAAACTAAAGGTTGGAAGCTGGAAAACCTGCTTAGCTGGACAGAAGAAAAAGAAATTACAATACTGGGAATCACTGAAACAAATCTTGCAGAAAGAGAAGAATAATTTTTACTATACAAAACAACAGAAAGATATGTTGGTTTTTGGAATAGTACAACAGAAGACAAGAAAAAGGGATCAAATGTAGAAGTGCTAATAGAAGAACAATGGGCAAAACATGTAGGCACAGTTAGAAAGATAAATGAGTACATAATAGAAATTACACTATACTTCAAGCAAATGGAATTAATAGTAATAGAGGTCTATATACTACTAAGTGACAAAGAAGTAGGAAGAAGCATTTAACAAAAAATAGTTGAAATTATTACAAAGAAGAATAGACAAACACAAATAATGATTATGAGAGACTTTAATCATACAGTAAACAATGTTCTAGATAGACAGAACCCACAAGCTGCAAACTATAAAAGATTACCATTATTTAGTTGGATAAAAAAACAAGACTTGTATGATACATACAAAAAAATGCACCCAATAGAACAAAGATGCACATAGTCAAACTCAAAAACAGCAACAAGAATTGACTATATATGGATATTAGAAGGACTGGCCTCAGGTCTACAAAGAACAGAAATTGAGGATATAGAAAAAATCATTGAAAGTGATCACAAGATAGTTACAGCAGAGATATGAATAAGACACATGATCGCAAAAAATAGCAAGACAGAAGTTAAAAGAAAGAGCCAATTAAGAACAATATATCTTTATGATAAAGCAAAAGAGAAAGAGTAAAAGAGTTATGTGCAAGAGATACAGAAGTGATTAGAGATAAAAGAAACTTTAAGAAACATACAAAAAGAAGAACAAGAAGAGAAAGAAAAAATATGAAAAATTAACGATATATGAGATATAATAAAGAAGCCAATTATAATAGCAGCAAATAGACATATACCAAAGAAGAAGGTTTACAACATAATGATAAACAGAAGACATAGCCAAAAAGATCAGCAGCAAGAAAAAATTATTGTAGAGCTTCAAAGACTAATTAAGTATGCAAAAACAAAAAGAAAACAGAAAGTAACAGAAGCATATAAAAGTGAAGTAATAGAAACCTCAAGATGCTTAGCAAGAAAATTGGTGCAAGACTATCAAAAATCCAAAAACAATGGTCTGATGCTTGGATAAAGGATATAAAAGGCTGGCAGAAAATCTTGCAAGAAAAAAGAAAAAAAGAATGAGAACAAAAACAAAGAAAACAAATAGAAGATAATATAGACAAAAGATATGAAATGATCAAAACTAATTAAGAGAAAATGATAGCTAGCCTTTTAAACAAGATATATAAGAAAGTAACGCTTGACAGAATAATTGAACAAACAGAAGAAGAAACTAGACTAGTAACAGAAGCAGAGCTGGTTAAAGAAGCAACAGTAAAACATTACAAGAAACAGTTTAGAAAAAGAAATACAAAATTAGAAGAGATGTCAGAAAGCTGAAAAGAAATCTATAAACTACAAGACTATATTAAAGAAGAATGGTACAAAGAAATCAAAAAAAAAATTGAAGAAGAGAAATAGGATAGAATAATTAGAGAACTCAAAACAGGAACAACTCCAGGAATATTAAGAATAAGTTATACCTTAATCAAATTAGCAGGAAGTAAAACTCAAGAGGTTTTTAGAGCCTATGCAAATTTGTGCTTAAAAATAGGAAAGATATCAATAAAATAGAAAATAACACAAGTATATTCAATACTAAAAGACATAGAATGAGAATACAGTTTAAATAATATTCATTCAATAGCTCTAATTGAAACATTCAGAAAGGTTGTAACAAAGTTAATAACAAAAAGACTTAGCAAAATATTTACAGAAAAAAAAATACTTAAAGGACCAAACTATGTAGACCTATCAGGAAACTCAACAAAACAATCTGTACATGTTCTAAACATGATAATGGAAGAAGCAAAAGAAAAGAATAAAGAGGTGTGGATACTTTTGCAAGATATAAAAAAGGCATTTGACTCAGTTGTACTCAAAAGTCTTGAACTAACTTTACAAAGAGTCAAAATATCCAAAATGCCAATTAAATATATATTAAGCCTCTTTCATAAAAGACAGCTTAAAATAATCACAGCACATGGTCTAACAGAAGAAATAATAGCAGAAGATGGAATAGATTAAGGTAAAGTAATATTATCACTAATATGACACCTTTTTTATGACCCATTATTAGAAAAGATACAGAAAGATAAAAGGTTAGGCTATATAGTAGAACAAGAGTTTAAAGAGAGAATATACTGTAACAACATTACAAGCCATTGCTAAGCAGCAATCGCATATGCAGATGATACAATATAGATTGCAAAAAGCAAGGAACAACTTATAGAGATCCTAAAGGTGGCAAAAGACTTCTTTAAAATGAATGACATTAAGATAAATAGATCAAAATCAAAACTGATAATAATGAATAAGAAAGCTAAGAAAGAAGAAAAAAAAATAAACTTCAGAGGAAGCAAGATAATAAAAGAGCCAAAAAACAAAATAGTATGTTCATTAGGAATTTGGCTAAACAATGGAATGTGGAAAGTCTTAGTAAAAAAAAAAGCAAAAGAGATAATAAGCCAGACAATAAGAGATCTTAAATATAAAAAAATATCGATGAGCCAAATAGCATACATAAATAATATGGTAATAATACCAAAATTAAGCTACATGTTGCAACTAACAAAGATATTAAAGAAAAGGATAAATGAAATACACCAACCAATGATATGCTTGACAAAACAAAAAGTGGCTTACCAAGAATATTAGAAAACTGTATAATAGAACACAAAGATCTTGGTAACTGCAGAACCCTGTAACAAGAACTAATAATAAAACAAATAGGAGGCCTAATAGCAAGACTAAACAGAAAGGATAAACTAGAACAGCAGAGTTGTCAAAAAGCAAAGATATATAGAAAGCAGAAAAACTGTCAGAAGATAAGTCATGTTAAAAGAACAATCTAGCCTGCTTGATGATAGTCAAAGCAAAAGAGTTAGAAATAAATATAAATACAAAAAGTGAACTATGAACAACAAATAGTTATAGTCTTAGATTAATTGAACTAGTAGAACCATGACTATAAAAAAAAAGCAAACTCAAAATAAGTGAAGCAGGACTCATATATCTAAACCAACTACTTGATACAAAAGGAAAAAGACTAATAACATAGCAGCAATTCAAGACCTACCAGAATCAGTCAAGCAAAGGCAAAAAGGCAGAGTGGTTCAAAATGATAGAGACAAAAGTGCTAAATGGAATCAAAAGCAGAGAAGTTAAAAAACAATTTAAAACAAGCAGATGTAACATACAGGCAATAAAGATTAAGTAGAAAACCTTGTCAAAAGATAGAAGAAGAAAAGAATGAAAATATACTGTGTAACAGAGAATAGGCAAATAGGAAAAATAGTTAAAAAAAGAAGAAAAAGCTACTAATAGAACATTGGCAAATGCATAATATAGAAAGTAATAAATAACAAAAATCAACAAATGCAAGGGGTGTTCAAGAGATGAAAAGACAAAAAAATAGCTGCCAATATTGAATAAGAATTAACAATAATATAAACACAGTTCCTGATATGCTAATAGGAAAGAACAATAATATAATCAAAGCAGCTACTAACCAACTAATAAAATATACAAAAACAGAGAAACTGAGAAAAAATGAACAGAAACTAATAGAACTAAAGATATTAGAAGGCCTAGAAATAAAACTAATTAGAAAACAAAAAATAAGAGAGAACATTAGTCAAGAGCTAGTAGAGGTCCTAAGAAAAAACATATTAAGAAACAAAACAAATATACAATATATACAGATGGTGCAGTAAATAAAAGAAATAAAGAAGAAACAACAGACAAAAACATAGGTATAGACTAGGTACAAATAGCTGAAGCACAAAATTAGGCAGAAGAAGAGATACATTAGGAGTAAAAGGATGGCCTATGTCTACTACAGCTGAGGTGCTAGCAATATGGGCAGCAATCTTAACAATGCCAAAAGAGAAAAAATTAGTAATATTTACAGATAGCAATGCAGCAATTAAAAACATTAGTAGAGGATTAGTGTGTATAGATAGAAACAAAGTTCTTAAAAAGAAAAATGCACTATGGGTATTGAAGATAATAGATATAGTAAAAACAAAGAACATACAGATAGAGTGAGTCAAAGTTAAAAGTCATAGCAAAAATAGATGAAATGATAAAGCTAATAGCCTTGCAAAGAAGAGAACATTAAGCAAGAAAATAATTTTTTTAGAAGAAGTTAGCTATGAAGAAATAGAGTACTGCTTAGAGTAGAAAAACAAGTGAATAGACATACCTGCAAGACTTCTATATAAAATAGTAACAAATGCCAGACTGGGAATGAAGTAGAAAGAAACAATAGTGATCAAAAATATTGAGCCAGAAGCAGAAGTAATGATATATGATTGGACATACTTTTGGAGAAGGCTAGATTCATCTAAAGAAGTATACTGCCTAACAAGAAGAAGCAGTACAAGAAAAAGTGCTTTCATAAAATATATATTAAACAAACTTCCAACATTGAAAGAACTTAATAGAAGAAGACCAAATATATATACAATGACAAAATGCCAAGTTTGCCAAAGCAGAGTTAAAAAAACACAAGAACATTTGGCATTGTATAAGGGACAAGCAAATCTATAGAAAAGGATACAGAAAGTATCTATTGTGACAGCATAAAACAGCTTAAAAGAAGAAGAGAAAATACAAGTTCCACCACAAGTATTATATATAGCACTTTTTGGACAAACAGAGTGAGAGGAAATAGAAATAAAAAAAGCACTGATCAAAGGCTTAATCCCAAGAACAACACAAGACAAGTTATCTCAAATCTTGAACATGAAAACAAGACAATATTTTGTAAACATATTAGCAGAAACAACATGAAATACATTCTATGAACAAGTCTGGAGAATCTGTTGTGAAAAGATCAATATATGGGAAAAAGAAAGAGGAATAACAAGTAAAGAGAAAAAAAAAACTAAAAGGAAAAAAAAAGTCAAGTATAAAAAAGAAAAGGAAGGCTAATTAGCAAGCAATAAAAGAAAGAAAAAAGAAAACAAAAGAAAAAGAAGAGCAAATAAAAAAAAAGTTAGAAAAACAATTAACAACTTGTTATAAAAGGGTGAAGACTCTTTCATTATGGACTTTAAGTAGTTAGACAAGCAGCTTACTTCTGCTAGAAGTAATGTAGCAGGTTACACTTAGGCACCATTAGAGTAGCTAGGTGATGCTAGGCTTAGTTATTAGATAAATTTATGTAATTATAGTAGTAGTTTCAAAAATATTAATAAAGCACTAGCGTGACTGCTTAAAAAAAAAAAAAAATTTTATCTTTTATTAGTATAGTTATTCTCTTTTTTGTAAATAATATAAATAGCTACATTCATAAATAGTATTTTGACAAATACTAACTTTGTATTATTAAAATTTAAAAATCACATATAGCTGTTAACAGTCTGATTATTAGCACTTTTTTCTCTGATTATATCTTAGGATATTTTTAAGTTTTAGTGTCTAGTAATTCTTATAAAAGGTAAACAATCTTGTTATATCTAATCAATACAAAAAGGCTAATAGGTGATATTTCAGACATAGACCTATTCAACCTTTATAGTATCTAGAAGGCTATTGACTTTAAATTTCTTAAATACTTATTTTATTTTTCTTCTTTTTATTTTTTTTATTATTAGTATAATTAAATTTTTATTTTATATACTTTCTTTTACAATAATAATTTTATATCCTTTTATTAAAACAAAAAATTTTTTACATTCTTCTTTAACTACAACTACTTTCTCCAATCTTATCATCCAACTCAAATTGTCTCCAATCCTCTCATTTCTTATCTAAACCAATTTCTTCTTTATTTTCTTTCATTACTACCATTTTTTCTTTTCTTTTATCACTATCCTTATTTTCATAATTATTCAAATCTAAAACATCACAATTTATCTATTCTATTTCTTTATTAAATTTATCTTTTTTATCTCTATTTAATAAATTATAAAATATTATTATTATTTAATTATTATATTATTATTATTATATATTATTATCTTTTTTTATTATCTAAATTTCTTATTATTATCGAACTATTTAAAATATCTTTTTCTTTAATTACTTCTTTTTCTTCTTTTTTTATTACTTCTTTTATTTTCTTTCTAATTTCTTTATTCATATAACTCATCTTTTCTCTTTCTCATTCTTGTTTTTCTTTATTCTATTTCAACTCTTCTCTTTTGATTTTACTTTTCAAACTCAACCTTATATTTTTTAATTTTTGTTTTTCTTTATTTTACTTCAACTCTTTTATCTTAATCTTATTCTTCAATTCATTTTTCTTAACTACCAACTTCACCTTTTTATCTTGAACACTTTGATATTTTGATCTCAAATACTTTACCTATTTATGACTAAAAAAATGTCCTAGTTACCTCTTAATCAAAATTTTTTATTTCTTTAATTCTTTTATACAACTTATCATATTTCTTTCTTCACTTCTCATTCTTTTTACTAATAAACAAATCATCATCATCTTTCTTTTCTTTTTTCAATAAACTTTTAACTACTTCTTCATGCTTTACTTTATTTTCTTGAAACATCTTTCTTCATTCATTTTGACTATTCTTTGCAATTTTTATCTTATATTCTAGCTTAGTATTTTTTTTTTAAATATTTAATCCATTCATCTCTTCTATAAAATAATCTTATTAATATTATAAAGAGATTATTTTTTTATAAATTATTAAATATTATCACATCTTATCTTTATTTTTCTCATTCTTATTATAATATTATTATTATTTAAAATTATTATTGTTATTATTATTTCTTATTATTATTATTTCTTTTATATTTTATCTTCTCCTTCTTGCTTCTTTTCTGGACATTCTCTTTTTGAAATTTCTTGTTTTATATTTATATACCATTTTTCTTTTCTTATTATTTTTTTTTTTATTGATTATAATTTTATTATATTTAAATATTTTTATCATTACTTCTTATATTACACTAAACCTTATTTACAAATTACATGAAACTTTGAAATACTATTAGACAATTACTTAACAACAGTAATTTTCAAAAACTGTACAATAAACAAATTTAGTATAATATACTATTATAATAAAATGGATAAGGCAACTATATAGCTGTTGCATGATCATATGTTTAAATTCAGTTGATAGACATATTAACTCTGCCTGATGAGTTTAGAATAACAACATTAGTTTGTAGTAGTATAACCTAGTATTTTGAATTTTTAAACTATAAATATATTATTTTATTACATTAGTTTAAAATTAAAATTATAGAAATGATCATTAAACACCAAAGTTCTAGAACAAGTTATGTGAAATTCTAAAAGATTATTGGACATTTGAAGTATCCTAATAATCTTCAAAAAGGATACAAAATTGAAATTTAGTAATGTTTCTAATATGGATTAACAGTATAAGGTGTATTATCAGACAGTATAGATCATATATTCGAGACTGCTAAGGGAAGCTCTCTATTAGGATCCAAGTTTAATAAGGCCCTTGGTTGAAATACTAGAAACAGAATTTTTTTTTTATATATTTTTTTTCTTTGAACAATTGTATATTTTTTTTTATTATATGATATTTTATTAATTAAACTTCAATACTTTATTATTAGTTTATTTTATATATATACTTATATTGGTCATCTCATTAAGTGTAATATACCAAATTGATACATTTGAATTAAAATGTAATTACACAAATTTTACATATTAACTTGCAATTAAAAAAATATATTTAATATTTGAAGATTTATAGAATATATTCATAAAAAAAAATTAGATTAATTTTTGATTACATATTGTTTAAAAAAATCTCAAAGTTGGTCAATTTTTTAAAAAAAAA
>CAJVQA010007422.1:0-13860 GCA_910591915.1 Cetraspora pellucida | reverse complement strand
AGGGTAGGGACAAAAGGTAGGAAAAAAAATTTGCAAGAGAGTAAAAGATAAATTTAGCTGTAGTTTGGCCAATATTTAGTCAAAACTTTTCGTCTAGAGCTTGTTTTAACTAGGCAAATGTGCTCTATAACTTTAATTAAGAATATAAGACAGATTATAGTAGCAGAAGCTGCAAGAATGTTAAATTATTAAAACTGGGGCCAAAGGCTGTCAGTACAATTTTCTCAATGAGTTTAAATTCTGGAGATGTAATATTCTTAGGATATATATAAAATGTGAATCTGAACAAGTTTACTTAAGACGTCAGGACAGGTTGTCTTAGTAAAATAAATAGTTATAAGTATTTTTAGACGAACCATTTTTTAGTTAATTTTTGTGCAATGAATTTGCAGAAAGAGTTGTTTTATTATACATGTTATAGTTATAAATATTAAATAACTAATCTATTTTCAAAAATTATTAAGATATAAACTATAAAAATTAAGATATTAACTTTTTTTAAAATATTAATATGCTAAATTTCTATTAATAGTAGCCTATATATATATATATTTTTTTTTTTTTTTTTTTTTTAATTTTGATGACAATGCCAGTTGGTTTTTATTAGCCTTAATTTGATATAATACAAATTTATAGTTACATTTTTAGGATCAATTATTACTAGTACTATATACTATCTAATTTAATATCACTGACTTCAACTGGTTACCCTTATGCCACCTAAGTGCATAACAACTCCATGCCTGCACACAGTTACCTTGACACTACTTGCAGTCATGGCACACATTAAACTGCTACACAGACAAAGATATCTACCAAACTTAATATGGCATCCCAAATGCCAGAGGTACTGTCTTCTGTAAATCGTACCCATATGTCCCACTCACATGTTTTACCTAGTTTTATTTCTTCTGCCTTCTAATCTAATTATATCTAGTATTATCTTGTTCCCAACATTTTCCATCTTTTTGTCACTGTATCACTCCCAAATTGGTTCTACTTGGATATGTCTGATCCTTATAATCTTCTCATCTTTGTTTTGCCTGTTATTGATTCCCCTAAGGTGTTCCAATAATGGTTCAGAATCTGCAATGAACCCGTATTTCAAACAAATTGGTTGTTGTCATTGGTCTTTTGACCAATATGTATCTCAAGCCAAACCTGTTGCTGCCATTTCTGCAGATGCCCCAGATCTTAATATTATACAGTAACTCAATGCTGCATTTAACCTCTAACATGGTGCTTTCTTTTATAGTAGAGACTGGAACTTGTTGCAATTACAAACAGAACAATTCTGGTTATATCTAGGAAGTTTCTCTGACCCTAGTAATACCATACTACTATGTATTGCAAGCTTTTAGCTTATTCGACAATACCTGCAGAACAATTCTGATTATATCCAAGGAGTTACACCAACTTCAGTGATGCCATATTACCTTGCAGATTAAATCTCATATTGGTTGGTTGATTCTTAGTCTTGTTCATCATAAACTTCTATATAGGTATAACCAGAACCCAATTTGGTACTTTTACATTGTACAAGGAAGTTATATGCCTACTTCCAAGATCTTTTCTGTTATAATTAGATTATTCAGCTATGCCAGAGGTGTTTCCAATTTTGGTTAAACCAATCCTTTATTACAGTCTGTCCTCATGTTCATCACTTCGCTCATCATTTCAGTCTTGGTTACTTGTCAGACTATTCTCACAATCAAATTCTCTCCTTGGATCTCAATTAAGACTTATTTACACAATCTGTTGATTATCCTTCCAAGCAAGTACTCACAAGTTGAGTGCAGAAATGTTGGTACTCCTATATTGGAAGGTATAAGGATGTTGGTGTTGCCCTAGCCTAAAGGACTTATATGCACAATCCTTCTATAACTGTAACCTTCTGTAACAACCACTTGTTATGCATAGTGCCTTCACTCCACGATTGGGTCTCCTTTCAGGAATTTCTATTTCCATCATTGTACTGCACTTGGACTTTTAACTACAGGGCTTCATGTTCAATTACAGGCTCCTTATTAGGTTACAAAAGCTAAAATCTTTCAATTTTGACTCTAGTCAGACTTGAACTATTGACCTTAACTGTGAAGAGTATGAGAGCTTAACTGCTAAGCTATAGGACCCACATCCTGTAGCCTATATCATTATTAATATAATTTAAAATCAATTTAAATAAATTGATATTAACAAAATAATTTGAAGAGTGTGGTGACCTAGTGAAGTTGTTAGGTTATCAACTCTTCAAGTAATAGATTGTGAGTTCAAAACCCACAAATGGCAAAATTGGATTATCATCTATATAATAATTGTATTATGGCAACAGTATTTCTGTCAATTAGTTGGAATAGGATACCTGTAACTATAGTCGCACTAGCATGACTGGCAGGTTAAGGGGCATTTGTGTAACAGTCATGGGACATTGTCCTTTGGGACAAGGTTTGTAGTTATATAAAAGAATGCAAACTGGTACCAGGTGCTGCAAATCTAAGATAAGTTTTGTGGCTATATAAATTCATAGAACTGGAGAAAACTGAAGCCTACTTGAGAAGACCCGAGCAGAGAGGTAACACAGATCTTTGACAGTACTACTGTAAAGCTAGATCTAGAAAATAGATACCAATGTGGATGAATCAAGTAGGCAAAAACCTCTAGGTAAGGGATACCACCAACCAGGCTACCAAAAAATCGGACCAGAAGAAAAGGATATTGGGCCAGACTCAGTATACCAAGGACAGGCCATAGTCCTACTAGGCTATCTGAATTGGAAGTCTGAAGTCAAAGCAGGGGTATACTATAAGTACTAGGGATATGTTGTTAAGTTGGTACTGGGGTCTGGGTGAACTTTGCAAGTGCAAGCCCTGTTAATGTCCTAAAAATAAATGGGTAGTTTAGTTAACAGGGAGGCACCCTGGGCCTTACAGTCAGATGACATGCTCTGAAATATGTAACAGCCTGACAAATGTACAAAAAAAGAGGCTAAATGTTGGTTTAGACAGCACTTAGTTGTATAGAAACCAGGTGCTACTTACCTGAGTGTAGTATAAGGATCAAAGTGTTTAAATAGGTAATTTTCTAGTAGATTACAGGTATGGCAACTAGTATAAAACCTTCGAACAGACTACTTAAAATAGATAACCAAAAGTTGTATATATGACTAGTTGCACATTTACCTTGTACAAGTTATATATAATTTATTAACTAAAACACAAATAAAGGCAGTAGTTACGAAACATCAACCTTAATAAATAAAAAAAAAAAAAACAAAAAAAAAAAACAAAATAATTTGTATAATTTAGTATAACTATAAATTAATATTAATAAATTAAAATATTATTTACTATTTTTATTTAAATTAAGATAATTTTAATACCATTCATAAAAATATAATAATTTTGGATCATTACTTTCAAATATACTAATTCCAATTATTATTTTCTTTAATATTTTAATTAATTTTATAAGATTATTCCAATAAGCTTTACTATTTACAGTTTTTTTAATAACTTATCTATTTTAGTTTAATTAGCTATTAATTTTGTAATAGTAAGACTAATAGAAATATGATTAACTTTTACTGACTCTAAACAAATAAAAAATGATTCTCATTATGTTTTTGCAAATAATTTGAGTTAAATTTTTAAATTTTGTGAATCTTGATGTTGTTTTAAAATTGCTATTAAAATTTGATGTGATTTAAAAAATTTAACAATTTTTTTTGTTTTTTTAAAATTGATTTAGTTCAATTTAATTTCATTATATTATGAATAATAAGATTTAAACTATGAGCAAAGCATTCTATAAAAATTATATTTGGAAAAGTCTTACTTAAAATTTGCTAAGATTTTTTTATTACAGAAGCATTATTTGTAATTATAACAGAAAGTTTAGATTCATTTACTGTTAATAAAACTTGTTTAATATTAGAAGCAATATTATAAGCATTTTGATTTATATTTTTAGTAGGTTTTGCAAAACAAATACTGGTTTAGGAGTTGCAAAAATAAAATTTGTCCAATGTTTAGATGAAAGATTTGATCTAAAATATAATTAATATAAATAATGTTATATTAGAAATAAATATTATTATTTTATAATTCTATTTATTTTACTAATAGTTAATTTATTAATAATATAATTTATAATAATTAATATAAACTAAACTTATTAATAAATTGAATTATTTCTTTATAACTTCTTTTTTTTTAGTTTAACTTATATAGATTATTCTTTTATAAAAATTAAATCTAAAATATCTTAATAGCTAGTTATTCAATAAATTTTAATAAATTTTTTTATTTAAATTTTATAAATTTATCAAATTTAAATAAAAAATATACTGTATAGTATTGTATATAATGTCTCTTTAAAATAGTATTTTCTATTTTTTTGTAAAGTAGTTTACAATCAAATTTTATAATTAATAATATAATATTTTTATTATATTTATTTTAATTTAGTTCAAATTCAAATTAAAACTGAACTTAAACTCCAAATTTTACTAATTCAAAACTTTAAATTAAACTCAAACTCTTTTATAAATTTGTTTCAGATCTAGTTCAAAATTTGCAAATTAGTCTGAAACTAAATATTTATAAATATATTTTTTTATACTATATAAGTTTATTTAGAATATAAAATTAAATTTAATTAGAAAATTTTTGAGAATTATAATATTTTTAATAATTTTATTAATAAAATTATCAAAAATATTATAATTTTTAAAAGTTTACTAATTAAATCTAGCTTTATATTTTATATAAAATTATTTAGCATATAAAAATATATTAGAATAGTATATTTTCTTTTGTATTTTCCAATATTTGAAAAGAAGATGCTTAATTTTAGATTTTTGATAAAAATATTTAAAATTAAGTATCTTTTTTTTAAATTTTAGAAAATATAAAAGATAATATATTATTTTAATGTATTTTTGTATGTTAAATAAGTTTACTTAGAATATAAAATTAGATTTAATTAGTAAAATTTGATAAATATACTATTTTTGATAAATTAATTAATAAATTTTTAAAAATATTATAATTCTCAAAATTTTACTAATTAAATCTAAATTTTTTTTTAAATATTAGGGTGAGGATTAAATCTAATTTTATACCCTAAGTAAAATTATTTAATATATAAAAATATATTAAAATAATATATTTTTTTTATATTTTCTAAAATCTAAAAAGAAGATAGTTAATTTTAAATATTTTTATCAAAAATTCAAAATTAAGTATCTTTTTTTAAAAACATTAAAAAATATAAAAGAAAATATATTGCTCTAATGTATTTTTATATGCTAAACAAGTTTACTTAAAATATAAAAATAGATTTAATTAGTAAACTTTTAAAACTTATAATATTTTTAATAATTTTATTAATAAACTCATTAAAAATATTATAATTTTTAAAGTTTACTAATTGAATCTACTCTTATATTCTAAGTAAAATTGTTTAATATATAAAAATATATTAGGCAAATATATTTTCTTTTAAATTTAAAGAGAAGATGCTTAATTTTAAATATTTTTATCAAAAATCTAAAATTAAGTATTTTTCTTCAAATATTAAAAAATACAAAAAAAAATATATTACTCTAATATATTTTTAGACTCAAACTAACTTAAAAACTTTGAACTGGATCTAGATCAAACTCAAACTTAACTATAAAAAAAAATTTTAAAATAAAAAATGAGTTTGGTTCAAAAATAAACTAGACTTAAATATAATAAAAATTTGATCTAGTCTGGTTTGATAGAAGTACTAAATTGTATTATCCTTTTTTCTTTAATATTTGAAAGATATTATTCATTCTAGATTAGCTTTCTCCAAAAGTATCTAAAGCATTATATGCAATGCTATATAGTATTATATTTTACTAAATAGTTAATTAAACTAAAACAAAATATTTTTAAACTTTAATTAAAAATATTCCAACAATTATTTAATAAAATTTAGTATACTTTTTATAAATAGTTATTAAGATATTTTTAAACAAAGGTTTAAAAAATAATCTATATAAGTATTTAAATACTTGCATCATAAAATTTATTAAGTTTAATAAAATTTACTATTCATCACAAATTAAAGTAAAAATTCTGGTGTTTCTATTTTTTGATCTACTTTCAATTTCATATTATTATAAAGCATATTTAATAATTTACCAGCTACTTTTTTTCTTGAAGAAATTTTAAATTAAAGTATTAATTTCTTAATCCAAATTTAAAATGAATCTTGTTTACAAAGTGAAAGAGAAAGACTACATTGAAAAATTGCTTTAGCAAAAGCTAATTCAAGAACATCTTGTTCATTTGTTGAAACATGATCAAAAAAATTTGTAATATCTTTATTTGATAAAGGATTTTTAGAAAGATTTGTTAATAGTTGAGAAGTGATCTTATGATATGTAGTTTTTTGATTATTAAAATATTTTTGAAAACTTTCTTATCAATATTTGGACAATTTTTTAAATGATTTTCACATTTAATAACTGTCTTATTACAGATATGTGGACAAAAATTACAATTAACTCTTGGTTGTTTATAAGGAAAAACTATACCAATATCAGTATAATAAAGATAAACAGTGTCTAGATTTTGTGACATATTGATTTAATAAAAAAAATTTATATAAAGTAATTAAGAAAATTAATGCATTCATTATAAATCTAAAAAAAATATTTTTAGTAAGCAAATTTTAATATGCATAGAATAGTTACAAATAAGTATATATTATTTTTAACATATCATTTCTATATAAAATAATTTTAAATTCTTTATTTATTATATATGTAATATACTACTAACATATGCATTATCTCTGTAATAAGATAGTTTTTTTTATTATACCAAAATGGAGTTCAATATTTATATATATATACACAATATTTCAATTAATAATCAAATAATTTCTATGTATAATAATTGTTAGCTATGATTTTAGTGCAATAGTATTATATAGCTATATACTTTATATATAATACAATTCTAAGCAAAGATGTAATCAATGCTATAACAATAATAATAAAAAAATTAACACTTATTATTATGTAATATACAAATACAAAAGTACATACTACTTAAACCTTATAAAAATGCAATATGTAACATAACTATATAGAGATGAATACATAAAAGACAAATATTTCAAAAATATATGCATTTTTTCTAAACAAAATTCAATCAAATTTCAAATTATTAATCAATTATTTACATATATTACAAAGAATAATATATTTGATTTTCAGACTCAAGACACAATAAGAATTTAGCACAAAGGTTATTTCATAATTCTAGTTTGTATTATGTTGGTAATAAACCAAATTATTTTAATATTGGCTGAGTTAATGGTTAACACAGTTAAATAGTTATAAAATTTTAATTAAATATCATATAAAAAAAATATAATTATATATATAGATTTGTATTAGTACATACATAAAAGTATATAACTCATCTACAGTATTACTTTAGTAATAAAGCTATCAAATTTTTATATATAAATCTTGATAGAAAAAATGTGCATTTTTAGATTTATGTGCATAAATATGTATACATGAATGCACATTGGCCTATTTCTACACTTAACTCATTCTTAAAACACATCTATCAATACAACTTTACACAATACAATAATTTTAACTATACACTCAAATTAGCAATCAAACTTTACTACAGTAAATATTATATACATCTACTATATGTGTCTCGACCCTTATCTGATTATTTTTTCTTACAACTATTAGGTTATATCTACTATCTATCTATACCTATTCATTCTAAATTCTCTCTAATAAACAATAATATATTAAATACTAATTTAATTATAAATAATAATGAACTTATCAACACCTATTCTCAATTAATAAGAACTATCTTTGAAGATCATGATGAAACTACTATAGCTAAATAATACTATGATAATATCTAATTTAATATCTGCTATAAAAAATTCCTATTTTACAACCACATATTACTACTTTTTCATTCTCAAACTATTAATACTTTCTTATGACACATTTATAGCTTTGGCTATTTACCTAATAACTTATATGGTTATACATTAACTATCTCTATTAAAAATGACCATAGTAAAGCTTATGTTTATCTTCTATTTGAATCTAAACCTTTATCTAATCACTTTATTCTACCAGTTTATATTATCTGACATTATCCAAACATTTAACTAAAATTTAAGATATCAGTACTAGTCTTTACTATTCTAGCATCTCTAGATAACTAATCACTCTTCTCTTCACTTTTATAACTAATCTCAATATTGAACCCGACTTTAACTTCTCTTCCAATGATGCACTACTTCAACTTAATATCTCAACATATAATGTGCAGGAATATAATACACAAAAAAAAAGACTATTATGAGAAAATTACTATCTAACTCATAATTTATATATAATTAGTCTTACTGAAACAAAAATCACTAAAAACATAAAAACCAAATTCTGAAACACATCTCAATACTTATATTTTTAGTCTAACTTTACAGAATCCAAAGAAGAAACATGTATAATGATTAAAAATAATATCAAACCTTATATATATAACATAATTACACAACCTGATAATGCTATTGCTATAGATTTTTTTTTTAAAAATGACTATAAATTTAGAATCATTTCAGTATATTTCTCATTAACCAATACTAGCAATCACAGACTTACACAAAATACAGTTATCATATAGACACAACAAGTAATATCTTCAAATCTATATTCTATTATACTTGAAAATTCAATACAAACCACAATACCATTACAACTTCAACAACTAAATTCCAATTATTTAACTATTTACATAGTACCAATATGTTTAACCTAGCAGATTATATCAATAATTTACAAAATACATAATACAGTTCATGATATCAGACTAGAATTGCTATATATAGGCCTATGACTCTCTTATATCTTATCTACAAAAATTCAAACTTAATAATTCATCATTTTCTACTAATAGTAACTACCAAATTTTAACATCAACATGGACATTTCTATTTGCTATAACTAAGATCAAACATAAAAGTAAAAGCAAATAACATATATTTAATTACAAAGTTATGTCCAAAGAAGATTGGAACAATTTTACAGATCAAGTAAATTCTAACATAATACAACACCAGATTTCAACTGCAGCAAATACAGCAAAAAGCTTAGAAAAAACATAGCACAAAATATACACCAGTATTATTAATGCTGCATTTTAATACATTTCTAACAAAAAATACACTGTTAGAAATTTTCATTATATATTTACACCAAAAGCAACCCAACTATACCATGATCTTAAAACTATATATCATATAATACATCATATCAAAAAATATTTTTCTCACCAAATACCATTACCTACTAACATTCACAACTTAATTAACTACATTAACAACACTTATAACTTTACTATTGAACCTTCTTTTAACCATTAATTCAACTTAACTACATGGATACAATATACAAAAACTTTCTAGAAAATACTTTACAATGCCAAAAACTTAAAGAATGCTAAGCATCTTAGAAACTATATTAATCTAGCTACTAACAAATGATATAAGCATTTAACTACCCAACCAACTAAAATAATTAATAGCATACTAAACTGACATACTAACACAGTACATCTTCAAAATATCAAAGCTAATAATAACCTAATTACTAATACTACAGAAATTAAACAATATATTAGCATTCATTACAATGAATGAACAGCCTACTATCCACTTGATGAAGATATTTTTAATAATAATTAGAAAGATATCTACCAACCTAATCACAATATTAATAAAGAATGGTATACTTTTATACTTCAAGAAATTACTATTGAAGAAATTATAAGCATCAACTACCCAATAACAAGGTCTGCAGCCCAACAGAATTTAGTTATAAAATGATTAAACACTTAGGCCCCAATATGCTGTTAGCACTTACAGTATTTTTTAACAGATGTTTAACTACACAAAACATTTCAAAACAATGAAAATGCAGCAGAATATTTTCTATTTCAAAAAAACCAGAGTTTGATGAAAACCTTAACAATACACAACCTATTAGTTTAATTGAATATACTAAAAAACTATATACTAAAATCCTTACTAACAGACTAACACACATTCTAACAAAATATCAAATTCTTAATCCATATAACTATGTTGTACTTCCTGGCAATTCAACTAACAACCCAATTCACATATTCAATAACTTCCTTAAAGATGCCAAATGTACTAAAAAACATATCTGGATTTTATCTTAAAATATAAATAAAGTTTATAATTCTGTTAATATAAACCTGTTAATCAAAGCTCTTAAGAGACTTAACATGCCTTACCAATTAGTTAATGTACTTACTAATCTCCTACATGATCAATTTAATCAAATTATTACTAATCTTGGACTTACACTCTCATATGAGGTACAAGATAGTATAGATCAAGGCAAAACTATAACTCCTTTTTTTTGATAAATCTACTATAATCTCTTAATAAGCTATATACATAATACATAATGACTTATATAAAAGTTAATCCATATAAATTCTTTTTAATCTCAAATACCAAATCTAGTATATATATCAATTTTATGAACCAATCAATTTAAGCACAACCAAACAATACTTCTTTTAAATTTCTAAATTGCTAGTTTACAGCTGTTATACAATATGCAACACAAACTAAACTAATATAACAAGAAACACTTGGACTCAACAATATACTTAAAACTAAAAATATTAAAGACAAATAAGCTGCTTATATTATTAATACTGTAATTATTCCAACCTTAGAGTATTATATATACAACATATTACTATTATATACAATATGCAACCAAATCATATTACAATATTTTATCATAGCAAAACACAAAGCTAAACTTTTAATATCTACACTAAATAGTACACTACTTAATTATAATATATATGATATTAAAAATATATAGAATATACAAGCACAACATCATATATCAAAATTCCAACTTTGTATTAATAACTTAATTTTAATAAGCATTAGTACTCATATTTGACTCTAACAACTGCAAAACAATTTATGGTCAACAACTAACATCTTACAACATCCTCACCTATATATAAATGAACTTAACAAAAATACAACTACTTATAAAATAATACAACTGCTTAATAAATTTTAGCTAACTTTTCTAGTTAATTCTAATATTCTTAGACTTTATATGATTCAACATCCATATATACCAATTGAACAATTTCTTACTACCTATAAACTATAAACTCTATATACAATTCTAAAAACACTATATACTAAAGATATAATGTACTTTAAACAACTAACATTACATAATAACTCTGTATTATTTGACTGAAAACATTTATCTTCAAGAATCCAACATATATCTAAAGGTCATAAGCCATTATAGTTTACCACTTTAGAAAATACAATTATTGCTAATCATTAATCTAAATTAATTAGTTCTTAACTACAACTATCTTATACTAACTCTATTTTATTCACTACTAAACACTATAAAAATATACCTAAATCTTAAATAATTGCTTATAATTATAAATATAACAATATTACTATAGGCAAAGCAAGAAAATACAACTAAACAAAAGATACAATTTCTATAACATATTGGCTAATTGACTTTGATATCTTACATATATTCTTCAGTTAACTATACCTGCAAACAATGCATAGGATGCTATCTTAATTTCAATTATATACAAAACAAATGCATATTTAATATTTCTACCAATTTTACAACCAAATTTCTAGGCAGAAAAGTTAACTTCAATTCTCCTACTACACTTAATCTTTATGCAAATCTACTTGACTTATTATATTCTATTGTACTATGAAACCCTATTACAATATCTTCACAACCTAATATTATTATATACAATAATGCTATATCTAACATATTTGTACAAAATTAAGCTACACAAATTCTTCAACAAATTGCACAAAACAACTTACACTACTCACAGTTTATATTTTATATTGATGACTCTGTAAGCAATATTACCAATGACAGATGCAAAATAGGTATTGGTTGGATTCAAATTCAAGATGAGACTATATTGCATCAATATTTAGCAGAAATTAAACTCTGGCTCTCATCATACAAAGCAGAATTTACAGCAATTCTCTCTGCTGTTAGCACATATCTGAAACAGAGTACTATTACTATTTATACTAATTTACAATTAATAATTTCCAAATACAATAAGCTTATACAGTTACTATCTACACTTAACAAAATATATTCTTATAACTACTGGCCAATATGGTACACATTTCTAAACTTTATTACTGCATACCAAATTAAATTAATTTCTAAAAAGTAACTGCACATAGTAATAATATGCTAAATAACATAGCCAACAAACTAGCTAAAAACTAAAACTAACCACATACACTTAGTCTTCTTTATACCAATATATACATCTTATCATATTACCTTTATTATAACAAATATGTTATAGAGTAATCTACACATAGAACTATTAAAAACATTAGTAATGCCTACTATATAACAATGTGGTCCTCTCAATATCAGATAAAAAACATCTTTCCTTTATTCTTACAAATCAACTGGAATGCTATCTGGCTTTTCCTTAACAACAATTACAAAAGATCTATACCTTATATCAGTTTTATTTTATGTCAAGAAAAAATATTTAAAATCAAGCTAATGCTAGGAATACTACTTACATTATCTTACTTACATTCTCTTTATTCAACAATATACTCTAATCTTAATTGCATTTTATGCAATGCCTACAACAGTCATCTGCATTGGCTAACCTGCCCAAACTCATTTACACTTAACTCTACTATTACCAATACAATACAACAATTCTTTAATTACTTATTATTAGATATAACAACAATACAATTACAAGAACTACACAATAAACTTACCAATAATTTATGTCTCTCTTCAAATAATTTTATTAGAAATTACACAAATATATATACAACAATACAAGGCTTTGTTCCATTCTTACTGATCAATACTATATAAGAATACACAATTAGCAATCAGCTAGCAACTAACAATACAATAAAATTTCTAATCCAATTATTACAAAATATTTACAACCAAATTTGGAAATCTTACTACATCAAACTATCTGAATAGAAGTAACAAAGCAACATCTTTAATTAACTATCTCATAATCAATGAACAAACTATACAAATATACTTAGATCCTTAATACAGTCAGAAAAGTATATACTAACAGTTGTACTTATAGTCTCCCTAACCAGCAACATACAGAAGACTTTTACAATTCTTATACTTACTCACCACAAGGAAAAGCTAATAAAAAACTAACTAAATGAATATTCGAATAGATAAACTACAGTATACCAACTAATCATATTTTACATTATCAAATCTAGGTGAGTTTTAGCTACTCTAATAGGTTTAGGTTGCAGATAAATTAAATAAATTAGATAATAATTTTATTTATAGTCTGAGTCTCATTCTTGTAAAAAATTTGTAAACTGGCTCTGGCCTGTGTTTACTCATGTAGTTGCCTATAACAAATTATTAATAAAGATAAAGGCAAAACTTCACCTTAATACCAAAAAAAAAATAATAATAAAATAAAAATAAAATATCAATATTTACAAGCATCTGACTTTCATGCCATTTTTGGTATAAAGATTCAAAAATTCTAAAGAGAAGATAACTAAAAAAAGTCATTATTTATATTTAATCAATATGCAATCAAAATTAATGCAAAATTTTATTATGCAATTTTCTAATTTAATTTCATGTCTACATACAATAAATTTATAGTAATACAGTATAAAATTACTAAATTTTAAAATATATATATTCTAAGTTTTAAAAAA